>JAPKLX010000017.1:436712-659859 GCA_026898415.1 Leonotis leonurus
TAACTATAACAAACAAATCATGGCCATCTAATCTAAACAGATCCAACGGCTGCAAGCAATCCAACTTCATCTTCTTCGTTTAACACTTGAAATCAGAAGCCAGCTTGCTTAACTTCATCAAGAATACAGACTCGCAAGTCGCGTGTGTTTGCTTTGTTGATGGCAATGGCGCCTCGCTATGAATTCTGAAGCACCGTATTTGAGTTCACAAGTGCGTTTTTCCCAACATTTTAGTGTTTGCTGATCACTACTGCAAAAGCAAGTCGTTTCCCCGATAGAATTCATATTAGGACCAGTAAAGCACTTATCATCATCATGGCTTAGTTGGAAAGACGGGCCATTTATTGTCTTCTTTTCCCAATGTATTTTCTCTCTCTATGACCTCTTAGCTATTAATGAAAAATAAAAACCAATATGCATCATAAAGTGTGGTAGGTCTAACTATACTATGGACACTGAGAGGAAAGTAACACAGATGGGAAACCGGTCCCATCTGCAAACTTTGTAATTAAATTTTCTCACATTAAAAAGATTAGTTCTTAATAAATATCTAATCTTGTATATGATTGACCAAATTATTGAAGAAGTCGATGGTGTAATCTTTATGGGATGTTATCACGGATCCGAGATTGAATGTGCATGTAACAGTGTCTGTTGTAACTGGATATCTAGCAGGCAAACTTGAACAAGGTTAGGTTAATTAATTCGAATTAGTTTTGCTTTTTCTTCTTTTGGCACTGCAGATACCACTGGGTGATGTCTCTCTTGGTTTATTACCAAACTGTATCAATCAGTCACATGCCTAATTTTCACAAGGCAATCATGTTGTATTTAACCTGTATGAGTATGTGATGTGTGCTTTCCCAAAGCTTTTAATTTGATTCTAAAAGATGGCATGGCATATAATTTTTTGTTTCATTTTTTACCTAAGTTTAAACAGCTTCTAAGCCAGCACGGTTAAATCTAATGTTTTATTACTGAAAATAGAAGTGATGTCTTGTTTCACAGACTAGCATGTATAATTACTTTTTTAGGAGTAGAGTAGCTAATGAACTTTTTCTTCAGATTTTTCTGATCTGTTATGATGCGCCTTCTTCTCCATTATATTTTATCATCTTTGTAGACCGGATGTTTTTAGATTGTTTTGTTATTACGCTATCATTATCTTATATACACGTGGTTCTCATTGTCTGTAAATCAGGTACGAGAAGTATCATGTTTGTTATGGAGGTGATCAGGAAGACAGAAAAGCCAACTACACCGACATGGTGAGGTTTCTACTTTGTTAGATTTTCACTTTTGCAGGCATGTGTTTTTAATAATTATGTTAAAAACATAACACCATGAGTGTTTCGGTTGATTAGATGACTATAAGAATCACTAACATCTAAAAGTGACATTGATGGTCCTGAAAATACTGGGAGCAGGATCTGTTGAATATGTTTACATTATAGTTAGAGCTAGGTCTACTTTGAGAGCTATATGTATTAATGGTGCTGATTAATTGTGTTAGCATACAAGTGTCATTGTACTTAGTTTAGTTTAGACTTTACAATACAACTTGAATAAATGATTTTTCCTCCCAGGTTAATAAGTACTATGATCTCGTCACAAGTTTCTATGAATATGGATGGGGAGAATCATTCCATTTTGCCCCCAGGTAAACGGCTTTCTTTGTCATATTTACTTTCTTTATATTACGGAGTTCAACATATTTTTCTCAAGAAGAGCAACCTTTGGCACTCCATTCCATGGCAATTACTAAATGGAGTATGATTCATGTAATATGCCACAGGTGGAAAGGTGAATCCCTTCAAGAGAGCATTAAGCGGCATGAATATTTCCTTGCTTTACAACTTGGCCTGAAACCTGGACAGAAGGTGTTTTGGGCATCTTGTGAGCTAATATGCATATACGTTGTCCATTTTAAATAACTAAGGAGTATTGTTCATTTCTACAGGTCTTGGACGTGGGATGTGGAATTGGCGGACCATTGAGAGAAATTGCCCGATTTAGGTGATATGAAAAATCCATTCATTCAGTTTTAGCTGTATATCAACTCTGTTTTTTCATTGTGTAAAGCATTTTTTCCCCTATGCATTTAGTTTAGCTCAAGAAACTATTTTAATTGAATGATACAATGAGTTTGCTTAAATGATTATGTTTTGCTTTATGATCGAAACAAGTAGAGATCTAGTGAAGTGTTGCACACTGGACACCAGCTTTTTGTCAGCTTTAGCGCTATATCAAGCTCTTACTTAATATTTACATCTTGCAGCAAGACGTCAATCACAGGTCTCAATAACAATGAATACCAGATAACTAGGGGAAAAGTATGTTCCAACTCCTATTCTAACATATATATATATATGAATCCAATGGATAGATATCTCTGAATTGGAAAATTCCTTTTCCTTTTCTTTTCTTTTTCAATTCTTTGTTTCCTGGGGGTCTCAGTTTGTATATCTCTGAACGGTGGTGTCGTGTAGGTGCTTAACCGGAATGCTGGAGTGGACAAGACTTGTGACTTTGTTAAAGTCAGTAACGTTGGACACAAAATCTTCTCTCAATACTTATCTTGATTCTTTTTATATTTTATAATATTTTTCATTAACAATGCAGGCAGATTTCATGAAGATGCCATTCCCTGACAATAGCTTTGATGCAGTGTATGCAATTGAAGCAACATGCCATGCCCCGGATGCAGTATGTAAACTATAACACCTTTATAATTTTTTGAGCTTGACATGGCAATCTTTTGCATAGTGTACCACATTATCCTGATTAGGGAACTCCTTGACTTGCTACCTTCCTTCAGGTTGGTTGCTATAAGGAGGTATACAGGGTACTCAAACCTGGTCAGTGTTTTGCTGCATATGAATGGTGCATGACTGGTGCATATGATCCTAACAACAAAGAACACCAGCAGATTAAGGTGATCACTAATATTATAAAATACTCAGTATCATAAGCTCAGTCACAATTCCCTTGGTTTCTTACACCAAAACTCTCTCTGCACAGGCTGAAATCGAACTAGGCAATGGCCTCCCCGACATAAGGCTGACAAGTCAGTGCCTTGATGCTATCAAGAAAGCTGGTTTTGAGGTACATAGTGAAGCTTTAACGTACCCGCCAACTACAATGGTATAAACCAGAAATTAAAATACAATATAATTGAATAAATTTTTGTTCTAAAGGTTGTATGGGAGAAAGATCTTGCATTAGACTCACCTGTCCCATGGTACTTACCTATAGATGCAAGCTACTTCTCTCTTAGCAGTTTCCGTCTAACTGCACTTGGACGTTTCTGCACAAGAAATTTGGTAAAAAGCTCATTACTCTACACTATGCATTAATAGCGCGCACTCAATATTTTTTCTCTCATCTGATATACACTGTCGTTCTCTGTAGGTGGCTGGTCTGGAAAAAATTGGAGTTGCCCCTAAGGGAAGCCAAAGAGTTCAAGCATTCTTAGAGAAGGCTGCAGAAGGACTTGTTGCCGGGGGAAGGTAAAGAATACCTTCCTTTTATACTCTCTCTTGATGAATTGGCTCCTCCATTGCATTTAAAACATTGATTCTTATCATTTCTATCACACTATGCATTTCCTGACACAATGCTCAACAATCTTCAGGAAAGAGATCTTCACGTCGATGTACTTCTTCGTGGCTCGCAAGCCCCACACAGAGCCTCAATAAACGAGCGCTAGTGATAGTATTAGTAGGTGTGTGCAGCTCTCCCTTCCTTGACATCCAGTTTTTGAGTGCTTCGGTGAATTCAAAAAATGGTTTGTGTTAGAAGCTATGTGGGCTTTGTTTTTATTTTAATTAATTGTAGTGTTAACTACAAAAGTAGTTACTTTCTTACAAATTCCTCTGTTTCTGTACTTGATATTTCATGACTGATTTATGAATCCAAGGGATTCAAAAACTGAATTTATAGATATAATATAGCACAATATTCTGTACACGATAAATTAATAGTAATAACAATAATAAATAGATTATTTATAGATTTAGATTAGTTGATCACACACACATATATATATAAATCATTTAAATAAAGATAATATAATTTGGAAGAATTGATTTAATGTGCAATATGAAACAAACATATATATATATATATATATATATTCAATTCAATTATTAAAATTGTTTACAATTTTACAATATTAATCTTATAGTAATTATTAGGCAAAACACAAACTGAATTAATTTGTTAAATGAAACGCTAAAACACATAAATTAGAAAATCAGAAGACAACAACAATTAACATTAACAATAATAATAATAATAATAAAGCATGAAATTCAAGAACTCAATAGTGCAGAACCACAACGTTGATCTCAACACTCGCCGCCCCGGTGGTGAAATTAAGGTAATACACCTTGGTGGTGGCCACCCCACTCGCCAACCGGAAAGCGCCGCTGCCTCCGACCACCGCCGCCTCGCAGTACGGCGCCATGAGCGGGCAGCTGCCCATCACCGCCAGCGTGCTGCCATTGTACTCGCCGCCGGTGAAGACGAAAGTGAAGGGGTCGAAAGAGGATATCTCCTGCAGCGACGCCGCTGCCGATATCCCCTGCGCGTGGCCCACACGCTCCGACGACTTCTCTGGCCCTGCCGTCATGGGGTCGTCCCTCACGTCGAACAACCCAAATAACGTCGGTGACGCGTCCGTGGTGGCGCCTCGGGCAACGGTGACGGCAGTGGTGCCGTGAAGGTGGTGGCAGTAGAAGTGGAGCTTGCTCAGCTTCTTCTGCTGGAGATTCTTGGCCCATTTTCCGACGCCATCGGGGCTCTGATCGGAGATCGCCATGGCTAGTAGCAAGATTCTTGAAAATACTATCAAAGTACAATATTTCCTTGCCATTATTGTATATTTGTTTATTAGGGTTCTTGCATGCAAGTTGAATGTATGCTACTTAGAAGATGTGAATTACTTATAGGGGGTTTGATTGCTAATTGCTATGATTAGATAAGTCTAATCTAATGATATGTTGTTTGGTTAGAAATGATTAATTCCTGTATTTAATTTTGGTATTTGATTTTGAGATTATGTCACGTATGTTTGTCTTAGCTAACAAAAATAATCCCAAACTTACTCAATATCGAGTAATTGTATATTAATTTAATTTCGAGTAATTAAGCAAACACATATTATAGAATAAATTTTAATTTCAAAATACCCTGTTCAGATAAAGAAAAATTATAGGTAGGCCCGGAAAAAAAAAATGCTAGCTCAACCCTAATTATGAGTATTTATGGGTGAGTCGGATCGATCCAGCTTAAGCCTATCGAGCTTGAGGTTATTTTGCATTTATTTCAATTGGATGGGTCAAATCGAGATTCAAATATAACCTAACACTAAGAAATTCTTTTATAGATGTGTCACGATGTTGAAAGAATTGTTTACATGCAATAATGGCATAAAAAAGAAAAGTGTATCGATTACCAATTAACCATGTCCCTAATCATATATTAATTTGCAAGTATGATATTTGATGGTTAAATACGCACGAGAAACAATTTCCCCTACATCTATTTAATTATTGAAAAGCAGCAAAACCCACAATAATGTTGTGTGGGTGTGTTATGTATGATCTCATGTATTAATCAAGATTATCAATTTCCAATTTCCATTTATATTTTATCAAAACTAATATAATAAGTTGGAGGGAATATTGTTGGTTGTAGCTTATTAATCAAATCGTTACCTTATCTCCTATATATCGTTCGGTTAATAGAGGACATCACTTAAAACAAAGGTGATGACACATTCAATTCTTTGTTTGATATAATAATTGATTGTAAATAGTGAAATTAAGAGTATAGATGTGGAGATAGCTCACACACAATATTTTTTTTATCGAAAAATCATCATATATATAACAATGTGGTATGCCACTTAAGTAAGTTGTGGACATGTCAACCTTCCTGGGTCACTAATTAATTATTAGCTCTAAAATTAATATTTCAAAATATAAATTGAAAGAACTGTCACAAATGAAATATAAAAGCTCTAATTATGCATGCATGCATGTATATACGAGTAGTTCATTGATTCTATATACGTGTGTTTTACGTATATATATAATTTGAATGTATTTTATATATTAATTTAATTAATTCATTATTAATATATGCCGTAAATTATATAAAAATTAATAAATAGTTTGCTCACCATCCACCAATTTTTTATATATTTTATCATTTTTATTCGTTCACGAATTAATTATCCAATTCATTTTTTCTTTTGATAAATATACCCTCCATTTTATATATATAAATTAACTGAAAACAAATAAATTAAGTGATCATATGTCATAGGGGATCAAATTGAGTAAGAAATTGATGGATGGGTTAAGACTTAAGATAAGTTCATAATTCCTACTTATGATGGGTTCTTATTTCATTATTTGATGCACTATGTATGTATATATACACATGATATAAACAAGGTGACAATTCATTTCGAAAGAAAAAGAAAGAAAAGAAGGTGAAACCCAAAATAGCAAAGAAGAAGAAAAATGAAGAAATCAATGATAGGTGTAATTTGGTGGTCAGCCATTCTATCCATGGCGGCTTCGTCTTCCTCAATATCGCAAAGCCCTAATGACGTCAACAAGTGGGCAAAAACCCTACCCCACAAGCAAGAAAAGCTAACCAAGCTCCACTTCTACTTCCACCGACTAGGCGGCGCCGCCCCCTCCGCCGCCATCGTGGCTCGGGTGAACATGACCGTCCCCTCCCCCACCAACTTCGGCCTCACTGTGGTCAGGGATGACCCCCTCACGATGGGGCCGGAGCTCTCCTCCGCCGCCATCGGCTACGCGCAGGGCTTGTCGGTGTCGGCCTCCCTAGACGACGTCGTTCTAACCGACTACTTCACTCTCTCCTTCTCCGGTGACGGCAGCACCCTCGCCGCCCTTGGCAGCAACGCCATACTGCGCGACTACCGCGAGCTGCCTATTGTTGGAGGCACCGGCGGTTTCCGGCTGGCAAGGGGGATCCTCACTTTCCAGACAGTCTTCTTCAACGCCACCACCAGAGAAGCGTGCGTTGAGGTCGATGCCGTCGTCTTCCATTTTTAAGCTTTTTTTAATGTAATATATGTTCGAATTCTCTTACCGTGTGTTTCTCATTTGTGCTGTAATAAACTGGATTTACTGTGTATTAATCTGTAATTTACTCAATATCGTGTGATAAATTAAATTGGAATTATATATTAATTAGAACGAAGAAAAGATTGGTGTGAATATATAATATAGATGTTTAAAATAAAAAATATTAATAATAGTTGTTAATTTAATTTTAAAATAAATATTACTCCCTTTTTTGAATAATAATATCAATATAATTTTATTGAAAAAAAGAACTAATTTACTAGTACTTAATTCTACCTCTCTTTCATCCTCATCTCCTTCTTCAACAATCATCTCCTATTATCGGACTTCACCATAACCGTTATCCACAGCCGCGGCCACATCAATGCTAAAAAATTTAAAATCAAGTCTAAAAATTCTCGATATTGTACTAATGGGATGAACGAACTTTATTAATATAAACAGTATATAAATGTCGCAGAGTTCATACTATGATATAATTGTATAAATGAGTACGAATGAATCTTCTTCATTTCCAAAATATCTCTTTTTTCTTTAATAGGAGACTAAAAATACGCATAATCGTTATATTGTCCGTACTAAAGACGAAATTATAAAAGTAATCATAATTAATTTAAAGATATTAATAATTATTATTTAATGTTTACGACTAGTTTTAAATTATTCCAAAAGATTAGCATGACACACATAAATCGAGCTTTTGATTCCCAAACAAAAGGGAAATATATATTACGACATTAATATTGAAAAAAAATGCTATAAAATATTGTCTAAACTGTTATAAATAATATTATATATGGACATTAGTATTATAATATTTATATATTTATTCTCTTTATATATATATCTTATAATGTGAACGGATAAATAATAAAATATAATTATAGGGTTTCCTCTGTTACTTTTTCTCTACAACTTCTACAATTTTCTTTCTCTCGGTCTTTTTTCTCTCTTTCTTTTTCCTAATTTTGCCAATCAAAACACAAAACTCTCTTCAATGATGAATCCAACAAACATTGACACAAATGCAGAAATTTTATTACAAACACATCTATGATAAATGAATAAATGAAATGTAATATTTCATATTGTTTCACACACTCCATGTCCCATTATTGAATTATAGCTCCTGCATGTTCCTTACTGAATTAGATTCAGTCATTTAGCAACTCTACACTTAACAATCCTAGGACTCGAACCCGATATCAAGTCTTGGACATTAATCTCACTGCTACTAATCTTATATATACACTTCCTAATCTCATGCATTAAATAAATATAATTAAGCTATAAATCGTGATCACTTAAAAATCATCTTAGTTTGTCAAGTACCAACAACCGTATATCTTTAGGGACCTATGCTGATCACCAATAAAATTCCCCATATGCGATTTTGATAATTTAGAATATATAATAAGATAGAATATATATATATTTATCTCCCATGCATTGTCGCCTTTTCTTGTCCATTAACACCAAAAGTATATTCACAATTAAACTAAATAATTTTGGATTATATATGCATTTTTAAGTCTACATCATTAAAATCCATGTCAGCATTTTTATTGTTCATTACCAAACGATTCAATATATAATTAATGAATTTTTATTTTATAAATAGCAGTTTGGTTCGATTGATAGGATTGATATAATTATCTTCATTAAATTTCTATTTCTCTATCCATAATTCTTTATTTTTTTAATTACTTTGCATTATGAATTTAATCTCTTCTTATACCCTCTTAATCACTCAAATGAGGATTATATAATCAAGCTAAAATTGATGTGATTATATAATCTCTCATTTGAATGATTAAGAGGGCTTAAGAAGGGATTAAATTTATAAAGAGATGTAAAAAGTGAAAAATTATGGATAAGAAAATAGAGATTTAATGAAGATAATCATATCAATCAAACCAAACAACCCCTAATAAATTATTCTTTT
Organism: Leonotis leonurus; assembly: GCA_026898415.1. Classification (NCBI taxonomy): domain Eukaryota; kingdom Viridiplantae; phylum Streptophyta; class Magnoliopsida; order Lamiales; family Lamiaceae; genus Leonotis; species Leonotis leonurus. The sequence goes on from JAPKLX010000017.1 coordinate 445,788, forward strand.
TGTTAACACAATGAATGCCAAAATATCAGTATTATTAAATATTAACTTATAATTTTTTTTTAATATCCAAAGTAGATTTAATAATTATATTATTTATTTAAATATAAAAAATATATCATTGATATATTTATTCATATATTTACTAATATCAGATCGAATATCATGATATTCGATTTGTACTTAATTACTAAATGAATTGAAAAAATTATTTATATTTAAATTTAAATCACCAATCAAAAGTAAAAATGATTTGATTCTTGCAAAATCCAAAGTGTAGCTCACTATTGTTAAAATATATATATATATATATATATATATATATATATATATATATATTGTGAAAAAGAGAACAAACTATTTACATTTTAGGCCCGGGCCGACCCAAATTTCTCCTCTATCATTAGATTCATTACTCAACCTATAAATACGAAGACCATGGAGCCCTCTCATCATCATACAAAATCAAAAAATGGGAAAGCTTTGTGTCACAATAATCTTATCACTAATATTATCACTCACCACCATCTCCACGGCGGTTAACGGCGTCGACCAAACCCCCGACGGCGTCAAAGGGTGGTTCAAAACCCTAAACCAATCAAAGCAAAAGGTGACGAACCTCCACTTCTACTACCACAACTCCCGCAACCCGGAGAGGAACCTCTCCGCCGTGCAGGTGGCCAGCGCCCCGGCGGCGTTCTCTGCTGTGCCGCCGTACTTTGGGGTGGTGACGATCACCGACGACCCCCTCACGGTGGGGCCGGAAATATCTTCGGAGAGGGTGGGCTACGCGCAGGGCTTCTACGCCACCGCCTCGTTGGAGGAGGTGAGCATGTTGATGGGGGTCACCTTTGTATTCAACGGCGCCGGTGAGTATAACGGGAGCACGCTGGCGGTGCTTGGGCGGAACACGATCGGGGATCGGTACAGGGAGCTGCCGATAGTGGGCGGCACCGGCGTGTTCCGCCTGGCAAGGGGGGTTGTCACCTTGCAAACCTACTTCTTCAATTTCACTATGGCTCTTGCCATTGTTGAGATGAATCTTGTCGTTCTGCATTATTAATTAGATATCCAACTTTTATGGGGACGGAACAAGTATTATGGATCTTGTGTGTGCATCCAAGAAATAATGCAGTTGTGTCTTGTACTCGTATTTGTGTACATGTATTAATAAGTTTTCCTTGTATATTTCTTCTATTTCAAATTTATATGACCCAGAAAAGTGTGTATAATTTTATTAGTTAGTAGTTGAATAGGAGACATGCATATACATCCAAACTTAGGGTGTATGCTTTTTTAAACTTCAATTTTCTAAAATAAATGTTGAATAATTTGCTTGTTCAATAAATTCTTATAATTAGGTGTTGCTATAATACTTAAATAGATAATTGTTACACAATCTGCAGTTGGTACAATGTAATATGTGCATAGCTGATAGTGATATTGATGTAACATTGTCACATCAGTATACGAGTCTTTATAATATTTTATTATTATTATTTTGTATTAAATAATATTAAATTATAATTAATATATTTTAATCGAAAAATGGTATTTTATAAAAAAAAATTCTTTAAAAGACATGTCAAATCATTTGCGAGCGTATTAACCGTTTGTGGCGTGTGGGTGCACGCAAAGTAATGTTTTATTCTATAAAAATCAATAATGGGCTACAAGGAATAAAATAGAGGAGAATTTCCCCAACTGTGATCCAATAAATTAGTACGCTAAGGGGATGTTTGGTTGCAAAGATTAAATTAACTCATGTTTAGTTTACAGGATAAAACTTAAGATTTAATTAAAAAGCTATTTAGAATGGCTAATAGTAAGATTTTTAGTCTTAGGCCAACCTCTATGATAAGTTTTATCTTAGATACATATTTAAGATTGAGTTTTAGTACAATTTTATCTCATAAATCAAATATGGGCTAAAGAGTAAAATATTTACTCAATTATCCAAGGCCTTAATACAAAGTATCCCAGATCAAAATGTAATGAAGAGTTCAAATACAGAAAGACCCATTAATAATAAGCCCACTTCATCATTTCATAATTAATCCTCATTCCTTAAGGTGCATCACATTTTGTCAATTCTAGTGTTCTATTTTATGATACTTAATTTCTTATCTAACTCATGAATTGGAGAAATTCCACTGAGCATATCACTACAATAAAAAATAAAATTAAAATATAGACATTTGAGAAATAAAACATCATCTTTTATCCTAAGCCAGTGGAAGACTTTTGAGATATGGTTTGTTTATAAGTATTTTTTATTTTTCTAAGGAGAGAAAATCTCATGTGAAAGGCATCTAAACTTGAATATGATAACTTATTAAAAAAACTTGATTAGGAGAAAAAAAACCTTCCCAATCCATAGTTGATTAACACCAGTCAATATTTTTCCAGATAAAATCATTGTTAATTTAATTTGTGGTCGTGAAATTCCAAGAGAAAATCAAAATATACAATAAATATTGGAGGAAAATTAAAATTACATATATATTAAGCATGAAACTTCTAATGGGCCGGTCATGACTCATGAGCAATCCTTTAACATTTTGACTATAGATAGTTAAAAGTCTTTATTTCCTTTTTTTTTTTTTACTAATTAGGTGATTTCATTGAGTGCATCTAGTGAATAGTGATTATGGGAAAGGTGCGCCAACATTGTCAAGAAGTACTAAGCCGTCAACAAGTATTAGACCGGCTCGATAGTGGACAAGGGCCGACAGATTTTGATCGCATCAGAAGCAGTTGATAGATAATTTCTTTAGTGAAGTGAACTCAAATAGAAAGAAGTTGATAGAGAACCATACGGTGAGTAAGTAAACAGTTAAGGTACGATCATAACATTGAAGGAATAAATAGAAAGCCAAAATCGAGTTGTAAGATTTACAGTTATCATGATAGAGAGCATAATTTTAAATTCACAAAAGAATTGTTTGTGCAATAAAGTATAACTATATAGAAAATCATATCATAAATTAAAAAAAAAATTAAGTAGTTTTACCTATTCCACAAACCAATATTATATTTTTATATGTGTGTATATACATATATAATTAGAGAATTTAGAGTTTAGACAAACAACTTTCCTTTAAGCTCCCCACCCCACTACAAAATAGTTTTTGTCTACCTAAAGGAAAATTAATGAGAAAAATGTTACATTATGGTTTAACGTGCCACATGTCCCAATTATTAATAAGTAACATAAATATAAAATTACTTGCATTTCTTTTTTAGGTAAGTAGTGGAGTGAGACAAGAAGCCCATACATATAGTTACCTAATCATTGAGGTAATGCAAATTAAAAATATATTTAATTAATAATTAATGTAAAAGGATTGTATCTAATTGATGCATTGCGACTACCATTGGACGACATAAATGCCATACATCATCCAACTTTAACTTATATACTCTCTCCGTCTCTCCGTCCTACTAAGTTTGTCATTTTTTTTTCCAGCACGATTATTAAGGAAAGTGTATAAAGTAGTATAAAAGTGATAAAGGTGGCAGAGTCCACAACTTTTTGAAGAGATAACTTTTACTATTTTTAAAATGTGTCAAACTTAGTGGGACATTTCAATAAAGAAAGTGTGTCAAATTTAATTGGAAGAAGGGAGCAATATACTAATGATTTGGACCTAACTCTAACTCTAAGATTTTGGCTTACATCATCATATTTGTAATAATCTTTTGCCGTCATTTTTCATAAAACAATTATATTGATAGTAAGCAGTTAGTTACTATCCATTTACAAAGTGCACTATGCCTCAATGTGTTACATTTCATTATAATTATTAATTATGATCATGATTTATTATCTAATATTTTATGGAGCTTAACCAGATAAGTTGGTAACATATAGCAAAGTGGTTTTTTTTTTTTACTAATTTTTACGATTATTTTTTGTAAACGAAATTTTATTTTCTTTTAAAATTGAAGAGAAGAGGGAAGTGTCGGGGGTCGGGGTATTTTGGGTAAATTACCGAAACGACCCCCTCTACATAAACAGACTCCCGCTATTTCTGCCTGTTACTCTCAACACTAACAACGCTTTCAAGCAAAAATCAAATTACTCTCCCCTTCTCCTTCTCGTCAACAATTGCTGAATTTACATGGAGGATCCGAATCGTTGCTCGGTTATCATAGTCGGAGCTGGAATTTCAGGCAAATCTCTATCCATTCTCTCTCGATTTTTCCTTTTTTTTTTTGTATAATTACATTACTTGATTACACCGCATGCTTGCATATTCTGAATGGAGAGGACGACCGATTTTTGCGTCTTATATATGGGCGTGACGCGTGATTGATGTTGAAAATGATTGGACATGTGCAGGTATGGCGGCGGCGAAGATGTTGTCGGAGAATGGCGTGGAGGACGTGCTCATACTGGAGGCGGCGGACAGGATAGGGGGGCGGATTAGGAAGGAGCAGTTCGGCGGCGTCACGGTGGAGCTCGGAGCCGGTTGGATCGCTGGTGTCGGCGGGAAACAGTCCAACCCCGTGTGGGATCTCGCGCGGCGCTCCGATCTTCGTACGTGCCTATCCGACTACAGCAACGCTCGTTACAACATCTACGATCGAAGGTAATTTCATCTCCTCTCTGCTTTTATTCAGTTAGAATCTCTCTCCATAAACACGCACACGCACACACAAAGTCATGCTCTACCAATTGACGCGCTGGTGTTAATTTGAGTTAGAACTTGTATTCTCAAGAGAGTTGTTCGATTCTGATTAGTTCATCCTAATTGATCGGTTGATGAATTGAGGGATGGGGACGCTTGGTGTGGGGCAGAGAGAAATGATTTATCGGTTAAAATCGAGTTAATTCGAGTGTAGGCTTTAATGCTTACTTTTTTCCTTTAGCTTTTTCTTTACAGGATTTAGCTTTATATCATGGACGAATATATTACTTCCTCATGTTTGTGATTTAAGTACCCAGATAAACACAGAAAGCCCATAGAATTGATGTACTGATAAGATTGCTTCTCTGGTGTTTAGTACATTCTTAATTAATGCAGTTAGCTAAGGAAATGCTCTTTCCTGATAACGACAGTCCATTAACGATTTCCTTTCTAAATTATTATTGCACCCCGAAAAAGTTAACTTGAAAACCGAACCACAATTTTGTTAATTTTTATTTTTGTTTATATTTTGGAAGTGGCAAGATATTCCCGAGCGGCATAGCGGCGTACTCCTACCAGAAGGCGGTGGAGTCCGCTATTCAGAAGCTGCGGAAGCAGGAGTCCAGTCGAGATGGCGATTCATTGCTTCTCTCTGAAACGACATCGTAATGAGCTTCTTTCTTCCTTCAACTCTATTCGTGATTTGCCGTTTGCTTGATGTCTGCTAAATCTAAGATGTTTATTGCCTGCAGAGCTCCGAAGACTCCAATAGAGCTGGCAATTGACTTTATTCTGCATGATTTTGAAATGGCGGGTAATTTTTTAATTTCTTTATCTTTTCTACTTTTCATCTGATACCCTTTTACCAGAGGTATAAAGGGTATTTTGGTTTGTGTTTTACAGAGGTGGAGCCGATATCGACTTACGTGGATTTTGGGGAGAGGGAATTTCTGGTTGCAGATGAAAGAGGGTACGAGCATTTGCTGTATAAAATGGGCGAGACATTCCTTTTTACGTCGGAGGATGGTGAAATTTCGGATTCGAAGTTAAAACTCAACAAGGTAAAAGTTAAGAAAATAATTAAGCACAAACTGAAATGAGTCAAGTTAGTAACTTTGGGTCCGGTATACGATTTTTGTTTTTGCTATTGAGTTTGTGAAAAGGGACATCTTGTCAAATGGCTGGCTGGTGTACTGTGTTGGTAATAATTCAATGATGTGAGCAGTAGTCAAAGTCCAGCTTGGAAAATTAGATAATCTGCAAATTAATTCAATCTAAATAACATAAAAGTTGAAGATCATGTAAATATTGCATATTATCTACTGAAAATTTCTGCAAATAATGATCCGCTTTAACACAGTTGAAATCAATTTCCCCTACTATTTTCTTTTCCTTTGAAATAATTCCCGAACTCCATAAATGTGATGTAGTGAAGAAATTGCTATATATTGAATAATGTACTAGCTTTGTGGTCTGGCCCAATTATGATCAAACCTATTTATTATAGTAGTTGGTGAATTGATTGTTGCAACTGTAGTTTTCTTTATTCTGATGAAGATGGTATGTGAGATTTTTTTCCTTTTTCCTTTTGATTTTAAATTTAGTCAGTTTGATAGTTGATACTAGAAGTTCATAACTGAGTTTATAACTGAGATATGCCAACTGCGCTGGTGGGGTTAGGATGGTTAATTAATTTGTTAGCTCCAAAGTCACATAAGAACGCCAATAAGGAAAACAATCAAATGCGTAAATTAAAAAATGGTTCCTACATTTTTCAAGACCCGGGAACCTTTGAAACTGTTCCAATAAGAGTACTTTCAATGTGCCTTGGACTTTGTGTTGGTGAAAAATGATAGATACACGTTGGTGCATTCCGAATATTTAATGCATTTTTGATAAATGGTTGTTTTCGTGAAAATTTGCGGGGCAGGTTGTTCGGGAATTGCAGCACTCGAGGAACGGCGTTGCGGTTAAAACGGAGGATGGCTGCATTTTCGAAGCCAATTACGTTATTTTGTCTGTTTCCATTGGTGTTCTTCAAAGCAACCTCATTTCCTTCTCACCACAGTTGCCCGTAAGTCTCTTCTCTTTTCCGCTTTCCTGCAATGGTCAAGTTCATATTATTTGAGACAAAATACAATATGTGAATTATAAGCTCGTACAAGGAAACCGAGTCATACCAAACCCTCATGATATCATTTATGTTAAAACTGAACCAACAAAAAAAGGTTGTAATAAGTGATAATTATGGATTTCGGGACCCTATAGGCTAAAAAACATCTAACGATAATGGGTTGATTGTTATGAAATCATGGCGTCGTCTGTTATTTGTAAACATGTTGGCAAGGTGAAGTACTTTCCGTATAGTGACTACCCTCTTAATTATTTCTCCATGTTACATGAGTTGGTATGATTTGACCATAATTATGCGGATATGATCCAGAGTGGGTCCAGTTATTGTTACTCGAATTTAGTCTTTTTATTTATTTTTCTCTCCAGTTTGATCTACTATAAGAATAGCAGGACGTGGGTCCCATTTTTGAGTAGGATTACCTAATTAGTTCCCCTGCACAACAAGCATCCAAGAGAAGATTCTGCCCCTGTAATTAAATAAGAATAGTTTGAGGGGATTAGAATTGATTATGGAGAGTGAGCCCCCGTATTAAATATGCTTGTTTAATTTATTTATCAATAATCTTGTAGGCCCTGCGCTGTTTTTACTTTATTAAAATAGCCCCTTTCTTAATTACAATCCATATACAGTGGGCAGTTGGTTATCAATCCACAGTCTTTTGATTCTTGTAGATACATTGATTAACTGATGATGCCAAGTGTAGGTTGATGCATACATGGGAGTGCGTCATTTTTGTTTTGTTTCTTTGTTTTGTTAGGCAATTGAAATATTGGTTTCATGCTTCATTATAGCAGATGAGATCACAAACACTGTAGACATAAAATAAGCTTCATATGTGGTTTGTTCGCGTTAGGAGGACCACTGAGCTAGTGTAACTACGTGCATCAGAGTCTAACAATTTTTAGAGGATAAAGTTGCTAAACTTTACTTAGCAAGTTTTCTTGGTTCTTGGTTGGTTCAACTGATAAATTTGTCTGCATCTGGGAAATGTTCGTACACGTTATTATTGTAGGGCCTTCATAAAGAATGATATATTGAGTACCCTCCAATAAAAACATTGTGCATTCAATACTAACATAACATATAATGATATAAATAATTCAACAGAGATGGAAAACTGAGGCTCTCTATCACTGTGACATTATGGTGTACACAAAGGTCTTCTTAAAGTTCCCTCAAAAATTTTGGCCATGCGGTCTGGAGAAAGAGTTTTTCATCTACGCCCATGAGCGAAGAGGCTACTTCACATTTTGGCAGGTTAACTCAGCTTAATTATTTATTTTTTAAACTCTTTTAATCTGAGCATACATTTGCTGTTAGCTTAATTATGTTGCTGCTTTATCAACTTGTAATTCTTGCATAAACCGCTTCTGATAATCGTAGCTCATGAATTTATTAACTATTAATCTCTTTGTATAAGAAATAAACTGTAGTTGTCATTGTCTACTCTAGCCGATAAATTTATAGACATCCCCGCAATCAAGAATTTTAAGTTGTAAAAAAATCTGGCCATATTAGTTGATCGCTACGTGCTTTGTTACATTATTACAGATTACTGAAAACTGACAAAACTATCACACCATGCAACAAAAATCCTATCCACACTTCTCTGTCTCCTGATATCTTGTCCAGCTAAGTAGGGGTTTTAAACATTAGAGAAATATGTGATGTCCGACATCTCTAATATTAAAAGCCTTCATCCAAAACTTGCATATACATTATTATATAACTATTAAGAAATTATTTGATGTCCTTGGTGATTGAAATTTGTTCGATTCTGCGCCGTATATGCTTGGAAAGTTGATAATTAATATGGATAAACTACTGATTTGCAAATCAGAATGTGATTTACATTGAGTGAGTGATGCATTGAGATTGATTGCGACATTGATCTTAACCATTGTTCGACAATCCTCAGCACATGGAAAATGTGTACCCCGGGTCCAACATCCTCGTCGTAACCTTGACAAACGGAGAATCGAAAAGAATAGAATCACAATCAGATCAAGAAACTCTGATAGAAGCAATGGAAGTGCTAAGAAACATGTTTGGGCATGGTATCCCAAATGCTACAGACATACTTGTACCACGTTGGTGGAATAACCGCTTCCAGCGTGGTAGCTACAGTAATTACCCGATTTACAATAACTATCAGCTCGTACACGACATCAAGGTAAAACTAAGACTAATAAGAGCCCTCCAGATCTGTGTAATTTTCCCACAGCTTACTCTTTTCTGGTGTGTGAATTATTTCCTACAGGCTCCAGTAGGAAGGATATTTTTCACCGGTGAACACACTAGTGAAAAATTCTCCGGCTACGTGCACGGCGGCTACCTCTCAGGTGAGAAATTAAGCTACCTCTAAACACTCTGGTCATACAAATTTTAAGGCTAGTAGTTTTACAAATTGAGCAGGTATTGATACTTGTAAAGCATTACTTGAAGAAATGAGAAGAGAGGAGAGGAAAAACGAGAACCAATCATTCCGAATAGAGCCCCTGATAGCCTTGAGTGGATCCATACCGTTGGATTTCCCCGACAGCTCTTCCTTCGTACTAGCATCCTCGGAGCTCCAGAGGCTATCTTATGATAACTATGTAGCATATCAAGCAAGCATAACAACACTCTGACTTACGAAGAAAATCGAGAGCAGTGAACGGCGATTCGATAATGAAGCATAAAGGCGACAATGTGCCCAAGTTGCTGCTGATGCTAGTAATTTTGCTGGTGAAGTTACAGAAAGAGTTCTCATCTAAATTAATTTTGATCTTTTTTAACTTCTTCTTCAGAACATGTTTGTGTAGTTGTAGGCAGGCATCGTTGTTACAAAAGTGTGGATTTTTAATTCAGAGAGTCCGAAGATGAGAATGGGATTGGGAGAAGAGGATTTGAGGGAAATAAATAATCTACAAAAATATGATCTCTCAAAATCTTTGATCAAGAGAATAATGGGAATTCAGCAAGAGCATATAATTGGAAGAAATCTGATCATTCCAATCCTGATTTTTCAATATATGATAAAAATCAAACTATAAAAATTGAGGGAAGAGAATTTAGAAGGGAAAGAAGTAAAAGAGTAACAAAACGAATCCTCTAATATTATTCGACAATGCATTGACATCAAATGCAAAGACACCTAGAATCATTATATGTCATATCCTTTATTGGGCAAAACATAATAATAATAATAATAATAATAATAATAATAGTATTGTATGAGAATTTATCACCAAGCAAGCCAAAATCTATTTTATTGCTGTTTCTCAGTATCACCCTCCAGTTTTTTCTTCAACTCACCAGTCTGCATGAAGAGCACGAACATTACAACGAAAAGTGACGATATGATCAATCGAGAACCAAGAGTTATAGAGGAAAATGGAAGTAGCGAAGGCAAAAACCTGATGCATGTTGAGGATGATATCAGATCCCCCAACAAACTCTCCTTTGATGAATATCTGAGGGAATGTCGGCCAGTGGCTGCAATGGGAAATAGATACGAGCATAAAATAAGAGTTTTGTTCGAAAAAAGAAGCAAGTTCTTTGCAACTTCTCATCAAATCTATGCTCCGAGATTTTATTCGATGGCTTTATATGTTTTATATATAAAAGAACAAAAAATCTCTATTGATTTTCATCCTTTTTTTTATAGGAAAAACGAGGACCAGCAATTACACGTTTGCAACAACTTATCACACACTCTAAAATATTGGAGTATAGTAAGTTACCTAAATGATTTTACAGCTGTCTTTAGCTCAAGGTCTTCCAGTATGTTTCTTGCACTCAATGGAACATCTGCAAAAGCCATATAAACAGATAGAAAGTCAGTATGGCAACCAAAAACAGTAGGAACAGACTTGCTCCCCACCCGGCCGGTCTTGATACAGAAAGAGGGAATATTGCACTGATTAGAAGCAAACATTCTATATAAAAAATTTTCGAAGCACCAATTTGTAGCTTGATTCATTTTTTTACAACAAATAAGTATATCTAAGCCAATGGATGACAAAGATAAAAAACAAAGAATCTTGAGCTAAAATGAAATAGCTCATCATTTATAAGAATGCGTGAAGAGAAATGTTCTCCATATCTTACTATATTCTTTCAAGACCCTCACTGCTAATGCACTGAATCCACATCGAGGAAGATCTGGCACCCCTTTCATGTATATCATCACAGGGTGTTCTTTGATATCCTGTATTCAGGATATAATCACTAGTAGATTTGAGCTAATTAAAGAAAAAGAAAATCATAGAATTCTAGAAGTTGCCAAGCTTGGTGTTCATATAACGATAATGCTGAAGAAGTTTGGCATGACAAAGAGTTTTACCTGCTCAACAATGTCCTTCAAGGAGATACCAGAACTCTCAACTTTAGAAGTGGGTCTAAAATCTTCATGTGTATCAGTATCACTGGGCACAGTAGTGGAATACCGAAGCATGCCCTGATAGAAGGATCCAGATGCCTACAAGTGTGAAACAATGTTGAATTTAAAACGGATGCTGGGAACATAATTCGCTAAACTATAACATTGAAAGCCTCTATACTAGTAAGCTAATTCCAGAGATCATCATTAAAGTCGCAGTGATGAGATAATAAAACAGAAGAACAGAACTGTACGAATTGAAAGAACTACAGCAGATAAACATTATTCCTGCCTCTCCTGCACCACAAGAAGTACCTACTTCTGTTCTCAATCGATGCCTTTCACAAGTCGTGGAAAATGCATAGTTCAGATATCTTGAAGCCACACGAAACTAAATAAACTTACATTTGAGCGAGCAGTAACGCCTTTGTAGAAAATATTAGCTAAAGATCTTGCCATTCTCCCAATACTGCAAATCAATTAATTACAATAAAGGTTATTGCAGTACTCCAGGCAGTCTGTATGCGTGCTAATAACATGAGCTATATCTAGTGAAATGTTATATGAAATACGTTCATAAATCAATGAACTAATTGCCCATAAGCAACTATACCAAGGTTTGCAAACAATTCGAAGTCAAGTTGAGCTCAACAACATTAACATACGCTTCTAATAAGATGAACTTCAGTTTTCAAATAACAAATATCATTAGTAAGAGAAAAAAATTCGATTCGGTATTGAGAAAAAAGGAATTTTATCGTACACCCACATAGCTAAATTAAGCATGAATAAAAAAAAATAAAAAAAACTATAATTATAAATTTACCTACTTTTGGGATGGAATTAGGGTTTGGAAAGATGAGTTCTTTATTTACCTTGTGGGCACTAAATACGGTGAATTGGAGGCAGAGGTGTGCTACGGAGAGGAGAAGAGCGAAAGAGGCGAAGGCGGTGATTCAAAGTGAGGGCTTTGCTTGGGGAAGAAGATCCTCTGTTATGCAGAGAGCCACAGCAACGTTTGCTGCCTTTTCACTTTTTTTATATTCTTGTTATTTTAATTTATTTTTTATTTGTTTCTTATTTTTTATGTTCCCATTTTCGCATTGTTTTTAATTTTAGTTTGTCATTTTAATTGGATTAAAGTTTTCATAACATTTATTATTAATTTATTATATTTTTACATTTAAATTCATTCTTTTAGTTGATTAATTTTTCACAATAAATATTTATTTCATATATCTCATATAAATTATAGTACTTTGTAACAATCATTAAATTTTAGGCTTATAATTACTTCTAATTATAGATATATTTTCTATTTGTATATTTAAATCACACAATAATTCTAATTATTCTATAAAAATATAAAAAAATGCTAAACAACATTTTTTAAAAGTGAAATTGCACATCAGGGGTGCTGTGTGTTTGATAACTTTAGAGGATCTCAATATTTATTTAAATACAAATTGTTAATATATACGATATCGATAATAGGAAATAGTCATTTATTTTTTTATTAAAAAAATTCCACATTTTTATATTATTAAAATATTTATATTAATTTAATTTTAACCATTTATTCTAAATGGATTGTGAACCTAAAGTTATTCTTATTTTTCAAAGCAACTTCATAATAGTCATATGTTGTAGTACCTTTTAAATGGCTCTATCCAAATATATACATGGGGTTAAGTTCAATTGCTAATTAGTTTTTTCATAATCATTTTGTGATTTCAACATCACTTTAAAGTGTTCTACAAATAACATAAAATAAAATAAGAACGTTTTTGCAAAAAATTGTCAAAATTCCAACCATAAAATGACAAATAATTTTTGACCAATTGCTTTGGAAGATAATATGATACAATCATTTGTTTCAATTAGTATCAAAAGAAATACACTTATACACAAAAATTGAATTTACAGACACTGATGCCAGGAATAAAACTGTTCTAACCCAACAAAGAATAGTAAAAACTGGAAATGCCAACACTCAACATTGTGCTTTTCTTTCTTCTTCTTCTTCTTTTTTTTTTTTCATTTCAAATAAATAAAACATGATCCTAAAAAAGCTCCATGAGAAGAGGATCACCTGCTGCCATGAGCTCTACCAACCTCACAAAATCTGGCTCACTAGAAACACTGACTGGGTACACAGCTGGTACCTGAGCAGAATAGAACTCGAAGGAGCTCGTTGGCGCCACGTTCGCCTTGTAGATCATATCATTCAGAATCGGGTCGAAATTCTGTGGCAGATCCATCGCCATGAAGAACATTGGGACAGCAACCGTGTGATGGATATCGAATTCACCTACTAGCTCAACAAGATCAACAAAGTCCGAGACAAACTGCCGAGGAACATAGAAGACCTCGGAGCCACACAGGGCCAGGCTCTGCTGACTTGGACTGCTTTCTTTGTAGTTGATCTGTAGATGAGCTGGCATAGTACCAACGACTCTTTTCACCATGTCGGCTTGCCTTGCAAACCATGCCGTGTCCTTACCATCAACGGGTCTGGATGCAGGTACCTAGGTTTACTAAATCTTGTTAGGACAAGCAAGCTCAGTTGTTTAGAAACATTAGGAAGTGTATCGGTTATGATACCTTGTTGGCTATCCACAGCTTAGACACGTCGGCTTGCATAAGGCTCCAGTAGTTCAGGATTGTGTTGTCGTGCAGGAATAGGAAGCCCTGCGTGTTGTTGAACTGATTGAAAATCCTGGGGAGATACCTGCAGGAAACAAAGTGAAGTGTGAGTGTCGACGTACGTGTGCACGAAATATGTAATGCTTCTCAGTAGCATAGGCCTAATAATTTCCTCACAAGATTCCTGCATTTGTTATGTCTTGCTAGAATTAAAATAGCATGTAAGAGTTCAAAGTTTATCTGAGTACAAGATCAAGATTCTCACTCCCTATAGATTCTTTGAAGATATAATGTTAGGTGTTTACCAAACTACAAGAAAAAAGATGTCCATCCTCACTTCCTCAGTAAGTGATAATTGGGCTCAATAGTTTATAACATCATTTTAGCTTATATCTAAACATACTGATAGATATGCAACTCAAACAAATACTAAATTGAAGAACATACTTGTACATTCGATCCAACGAGGCTTCCTCAACTGAAAGATCGGCATCAGCTCGTGTCGAAAAAATAACAACCGTTTTGAAAATCCTACCATAAAGCATTCTCCACTCTAAGGCAGTTTGCTGCACTGGTCCACTAACAAACATAATCAGCACAACATCACCCAAATTCCTCCTCCATCGAATTAGATTCCCTATTTCATAATTAACTGTTCCTGATTCCTCGACTCCCAGATGCATAGAAGGCAGTTTCCGAGGCACGAATTCCTTCCTGTCAGCAACACCAGTGCTCATACTCTGCCTACGGATCTCTACTTCCACCAACCTCGGATGCTTATACCCGACTGCTATCAAGTCTTCCAGCCACGACACAGTGAATTTTACATCATTCTCATTCCAAAACCCTTCATTTTCCATGGCATAACTCAAGTCAACTATTCTCTCAAACAATGTCTGCTTTTCACCCCTCCAATCAATCAAGAAATTAATCAAACGGCCTACATTCACATGAAGATCTCTCTCCTCTACGAAAGGGAAAGACTCGGACCTATCTTGCCTATGAACGGTTGGGGGATAAACTACAACATGACCACCAATCTCCCACAGCACCCTCTGCCCCCAGTAGCCTCTTAACACATCAGAAGCCATCGTGCTCACGGATACGGGAAGCATCAAACCCCAGAATGCATCATAATGGAACAATGTATTGAAAGAATTCAAGGGAACCATTATACCTGCAGGCGTCGCCACTTTTGGAGCATGCTCGTCAAACCTTATGTCAAACGCCTCCGATCCCACCTTCCTCGTTGCATAAAAGACCGAATCTACATCGGGCAAACCGTTAGAAATACCCTGCTGTATGTACTGCTTCCCCCCAGAGACCTCAGTGTAGAACTCCTCATGGCCAACTTCACCTACATTCTCCAATGGTAGCCCTCTAGGCCAAACCGACCTCTGCCCAAAATGCACATACGGATTCACAACGCTCCTATTCGAATTCCCATTATCACTGTACTGCAAAATCTTCTGCTGCTTCACCACTGATCTCTCCAAATCAAGATCAAAATGTTTCCCAAGATCCCCACCAATCACTTCACCACGATCATCAGAATCAAAGATCCTCCTCGCGCCGTGCTGGATCGCGAAAAGATAGCCCACACTCTTCCTAACATAAGAATCGTAAGGCAAATAATCCACAATCCTAAACCCCAATTCCGCTTGTTGATCCAGTGACAAGTATATCGCACCCTTCAAGCTCCAATCTTTGGGGGTTTTCGAATTCCCAACGGCTAAGAGCTGCCACCCTTTAGTTTTGACGAGATTTTGGAGTGAGGCCGAGGGATAATCGGAGACGGAGACTACAATCCACTGCTCCGAGTGGAACGAGGAGTAGGGAGATGACTTATCCAAAATGGGGCGTATGGAATCAAAATTAGGTTTTGGGTATTTGAGGTGTTGATGTTTGTGCAAAATGTGGGAATTCTGGGAGCAGAAGAGCGGGGTAGGGGTATCGCTGGCAATGGAGTTGTGGAAGAAGAAGAAATACGCAGCAACAGTGAGGGTTAAGCCGGTGATTATCAGCAATTTGAAGGTGTTCTCGGAGGCCCACGTGGTGAAATCGAGATTCTGGGTTTGGGAGAAAAGTGGGGGCTTCTTCGAAGCTTTGAGGTTGAGAGGGTAATGGGGTTTTGAAGATTTAGTGGAGGGGTGATCTTGGACGATCATTTTCATTAACGTCGATGGACTTTCTCCTCTTTCTCTCTCTTTCTTGCATACACTAACTGAAGCTCGAGCTGCAGCAACAATGAAAGATGCCGTGCCAAGTCAGCATCAACAGGGGAGAGGAGTGAACGCAAGAGGAATCGAATCTGTATCGATTTTTCGCCGACAACCGACACTTTTGTTTTTCATTTTTTTTTTGCCTCTTTTGAGAAATACAGTTTTGTTTGTTATAATTTGCATCCGGATCAGGCCCATTGGACCGTTGAAAAAACTCAGACCCAATGCAGCCCAAATATCAGCCCAGTCCATATAATATTTATCCCCTTCAAATTTAATTAAAAATATTAAATTTTCTCAATTATAGGCCTATCTTTTGCTAATCATTAAGTTATTTTGGGTTCCGCAAGGTTTCCATTCAAAGCAACTAACACTTCTCCTTCCGATCTTCCAGCACCGGGCAGGTGTCAGACATTATCCTTATGGCATGTTTGATAGGGTAGTTGGGTTTAGTCAAATCATATGTATGACATTTGTTGGTAGATAGTATGCCCCTCGACAAATGATATTTTCCATATATTTTTATTATTTTTATGTTTTATATTATTTTGTATCGAGTAATATTAAAGTATATCATAATCAGTAAGTTTTAGTCGGAAAATAATAATTAATAAAAAATTATTTAAAATTTAAAATTTATTTATTAGACATGTCGCATCATTTACAAGCGTATTAATCTTGTTCGCTGCGTACTGACATTTTCGAGTAATTGGAAAACACAAATGTACTAAACAATTATGAATTGAGGTATGCTAGGCTAATTGGAAGAATTGTTTGACCAACAGATAACAATAAAACGATTTATTTCTAGATATTATAAAAGTGTTTCTAAAAATAGGGGAAAGAAACACGATAGTTAATTTACATCATACTGAGAAAGTTCTTCTCCTTCAAGCTTTCAATGCAATCCTTGAGGCTCACCTCCAAATCCATGAACCTCACTCCCAAGTCTTCTGCCTTCTTCCTCGACACCACACCAATTGAATTTTCTGTCTCGCTGTAATATTTGAGTCTTTAATAGCAAAAAATCTGGACTTACCAATCGACAATTAAGCTACCGACAACAGGTCGTCCAATTCAGATCTTCTATTGCGTAATGGTTTGACATTTCTTATTACATTAATTAAATAATGACAAATGGCATGATTAATAATTTAAGATTTAAAATAAACATTTTCCTTATATATATATATATATATATATATATATATCTTAAATTTGAAACTCTAATCATATCACGTGTGACGATTTTATTAATGTAACATAAAATGCTGCACCATTAGACATTAGATGATTTGATTCTAAGGTTGCCCAGCTGGCTATAAAAAAACATTACAACTATATTCTTATGTTAAAGTAAATAAATAAATAGAAGTACCTTATGGGAGCGTCTACAATGGAGGGATAAAGCTTATGCAAGAGGTGCAGCAATTGGAGGTGTGTCAACTTTCTTCCAATTAAGTTATACCTTCCACTGGCTGAAGATTTCTCAAATCCCAAAATATGTGCATCAGCAACATCTCTAACATCCACACATCCATAGTAGGGATATAATTGCTTTCCTACTATCAAGATTTGGTTATCAAATATTTAATTTTTTTGATGATGCAAATGGATATAATATATATATATATATATATACCTTTCATGAGTTCCAAGAGAAAGTGGGAAGTGAGATTGAGAGTAGGTTGAAGGAGAGGGCCAAGAACAAGACCAGGGTTCATTACTACCAAATCAATCCCACTTTCTTGTGCAAATTTCCATGCTGCTTCCTCTGCCAATGTCTTTGAAAGACAATACCATAGCTGCAAAGTAAAAGTATGTGTGTATATAAGACTAGGTAGTGAGTGATATTATTTGTGTGCTCAATCAATGTTTTCATGTATGAATGAGTTTTGAATGAAAACAATCAATACAAACCTTGTTCTCCTCGCAGAATGTAGGATCGGAGAACCAGGTTTCGTCGATCACAACATCCGGACCGAAAGGCTTTTCGTTGCATACAACTGCAGCGTCAGATGATGTTAATACAACCCGCCTAACGGATGCAGTTCTCGCACATGATCTCAACACATTCAAAGTTCCCTTTACTGCCGGATCAATTAGGTCTTCCTGTAACATGGTACGACTTCGGTTGAGATCGTATCAATAAAATGATATTTTTAAACGAGGACAGACTCTGCATTCACCTTTCCAGCAAGTGAGACTCTTAAAAGCTCTAATAACTTCTTAATTCATTGATAACTTTATTTACAAGAGTAAGACATATATAAGAAGAAACCCAACCCTAAGGTTTTTGGACTTCTCAACCCGGCCCGGTTAGTCTAGTAAGGGAAGACTCGTTCGGGCCGGGCCGGGCGGGGCCGTGTGAAAGAGAAGGAAAAGGAGGTGTGTTGAAAAATGAGAAACTCCGTACTAACCTACAAAAGAGATATTAGAAGAGAAGAAGGAAATACAAGAAATATAGACGACTTTGTTAATTCAAAGTGAGTACAAAGCTTACAAAGATGGTGTATTTATAATGGGTCTACAGTTTGTGTTGCTTCTATATCTAGACTATTATCTTGCCACATCATCACAAAACTAACTAACTATATAACCTCCTATAACAAACTAATGCTAATCTACACTATAGAAGTAAACACACTCTAATAAGGTGAAAGAAAAACCTGGGGGTTTGTAGTGTCAAAGATGACCGGAGATGCAGTGTGAAAAACGCCGTGGCAGCCATTAACGGGCAAATCGAAAGATCGATCCTCGACTAAATCGGCTTCGAATAACTCCAACCTTTCCTCCGCTCCTTCCATAGCCTTCAGATGCTCTGTTTTTCTCGGATCACCTGCAAATTTTACATGCTAAATCATTCATCAAATTAAAACACTCTTTCAACACAAAGAGAAAGGATATGGATAGTAAAAAAAATATTAACTGAGGCTGCGAACAGTGGCTTTAACATTGTAACCGCGGTGAAGAAGGAGTTTAACCAGCCATGATGCAACATAACCAGACCCTCCTGTCACACACACCACTTTTCCTTCCCCTCCTCTGCTACCCATCTCTCTCTCTCTCAAAATAAGTTTTTGAATAAAGAGAAACACAAACTGATCAGTTTTTCACCAAGAGAATGGGGTAAAAGGGTCAGATTAAATTACGTGTAGGATGCAAGAACACAAAATGAGTTCTTCACAACACTATATCATGCAGCTTTATTCTTGAATATTGATGAAGACTTTGACAAGTAACTGTACAAAAGAGTTGTATCCACACATTCCTACCTCAAAGAAAGTGATAAAAATCTCTTTATATATACAAGTCCGGACGTGTCCTGACTTTATTTAGAAACTGATAAAATCTCTTTCTATATTTTTTCTGTGAAAACGTCCAACTTTGGGTAAAGTTGCAAAATTGTCAAGAGTTTTGGCATGTGAAATAACCTACAATTTATATACAACTGTAATTTTTTAGCATATAGTAATAAATAGGAACACTATGAACAAAAATAAATTGGGTTAATTTTATGAAAGCCTAATATTATAAAAATATTTACAAACATTTTGGGAAAAATAAATTATAACCACGTTTTTAGTACAAACAATATGAATTATATTTCGTATGAATAATATTACTCACAAGCTTGTGGCTATAAAAAAATATTTTCACAAAAAACTGTGATTTTTTTCTTCCATCTTATCGTAATTTAGGGTCACGAATTGAGCTTTGTCACTATAGAACATACTATATGCTCAATAGAATGAGCGTAAAATAAAAAATTATGAAAATATAAAATAAAAGGACACGGATGTATTCAAGCTATTCATTAACTATTACATATCGACTTGGTAAATATTTTTGAGTTTTTATATATATATACACTTGGCCTCCCCTTCTTATAAGGGTCCATTTCTACTTAGTATCAGAGCAGGTCAATAAAAGTTTCGATGTGGATCTCTTGATTCATGTGTGCATGGTCACACGTACGTGTTGAAGCTACCTATTAACTATCTCATATCGACTTGATAAAAGTTTTTGCCTTTTAAAGAAATGAATGGACCATTTCTATGAAATGCAAAATTAATATTTAATTATGAAAATAATAAAAACAATGGAATATAAAAAATGACAAAATAATATGGGATACCAAATTACCAATCTCACAAGGTATTTTAAAATGAATAAAGAACATGATAAAGGTATATCCAATCTTAAATTTCCACTGCAAAATTGAGAAGTTAAAATAAATAAATATGTATATTAAAGGAATTACCGTTAGCTAGTGTGGGCCCGGTTACCCGCCATGGCAACTGATTTTGAGCTATGTCCACAAAAAAGAGTCGTCGTTCTTCACAAATTGCATCCACTGCCGATTTCCTTCAATGGCGCTGCTCTCATCTTCCTTTTACCCCAATCTCATCTCCCTCCGCATATTCGCTCCAAAATCATCTACTAAAATTCCGAGACTGTTTTCACCTTCACTTGCTTCGCTGAGCCCCCCTTCTTCTTCTTCCTCGTCTTCTTCAGATTCTTCTTCAAAGTCTTCCGCGCCAGCTTCTCAGAAAGCGCCGGAATTGCCTTACAACTATGCCTTCGCAGAGCTAAATGGGGATCCGGTCGTTCGATTTGTACAGTCAACTGAGTCGGCGATTGAGAGAGTGCGTGAGATTATTTTTAATTTTCAAACTCTAATTGTGCTTTGGAAGTGAATTTGCATTACTTCTGCGATGATTGAGTTTCTAATATTCATAATTTGGGGAAATGAAATTTTACTTAGGGTTTGAAATGTCTGTGGTAGATGTTGCGTACAAATTTACAAATTCGAACATACTTTTGCTACTGTACTGAAACTACTGATCATCGAATGCTTTGAACAATGATTTGGGCTTATGCAGGTCATATTTGACTTCCGATTTCTTGCACTTCTAGCGATTGGAGGATCCTTGGCTGGCTCTCTGCTGTGCTTCCTTAATGTAATCCCTATCTCACGAATCTATATAATTTATTTCCTTTTTCTGCAATTCAGCCTAATTTATTCAACGTATTTTGTGCAATATCCTTCTAATTTATAATCTTAAATGATGTCAGAGGCTTGTCATGTTAAATTAATCCCAGATGCAAACCAGTACCAAACTACAAATCAAACTTACATTCTGATACCATAATTTCACAAAGTTAGTCTTAGTACTGATCCTAAATTTCTCTTGCCTGGGTATATTCGGTCTCTGGTGAAATAAAGCTTATATCTCTGTTTCCTTCTCAGAATTGGAGGTTTTAGTAATTTTCTTGCTTCCAAGTGTATACAGTAATCATGCTCATCAGTCATCAGACTCATCACTGAGTATAGTTAGGAAAGGAAACTTCTATATACATTTTTGTTATGTCCAATAGTTATTACTAGTATTAAAGAAAATCTATTCAGATAAATTACTCTCCGAGATAATTATTAATCCACATGAAAACCAAAATGAAATAGTTGGGGGGAGAGGGAATATTTGACTGGTATTCCTTATATAAGTTGGAGCATTACCTGAACCCAAATATCTGTAGGGATGTGTCTACATATTTGATGCCTACAAAGTATACTGGACGAGCTGTGTCAAAGGAATCCACACTGGGAAAATGGTTCTGCGATTGGTTGAAGCTATTGGTGAGTTTCTTGAAGTTCTCAGAAGAGAATCTAAAAATTTCAGTTACTATATACTTGTTTTTCCACAAAAGGTTCAATTTCACTGTTTTTCCTGAGAGAATCTTTAGCTCCTCTTTAATGCAGATGTATATCTTGCCGGAACCGTGATGCTTATCTTCGCCATGGGGCTGTACGGACTATTCATCTCCAACGTGCCTCCCAACGTACTTCCTGCCAACGACCGTGCACTCAAGGGGTCTTCCTTGTTCGGAATGTTTGCTTTAAAGGTAGTAGGGTATCCTCGTTTCTTGATCCCCTCCCGGTGCTTGGAACTTAACCAAAACCGTGTGGCACGTGCAGGAGAGACCGCAGTGGATGAAGATCAGCTCACTCGACGAGCTAAAGACGAAAGTGGGGCACGTGATTGTGATGATCCTTCTAGTGAAGATGTTCGAGAGGAGCAAGATGGTGACCATAGCTACAGGGATGGACTTGTTGAGCTACTCTGTTTGCATATTCCTTTCGTCGGCTTCTCTATACATCCTTCACAATCTGCACAAAAACGACTCGCATTAAACCCCTATGGTTCCTGTAATTGTAACTAATGAGAACTTCAATAGTAGTCATCTTTGATCCGGATGGTTTTCTCTTGAGAGATTTATTGTGTAGATAAAAACATTTTGAATTGAAATATAACTATTTCAATAATACACCATGGTATGACAATTGTGTTTTTTATTATACTTTTTGCGATAAATATTGAATCTTTTTTCTCTTTGTATGAAGGGATATTCTCAAAATCCAAATTTTAACTTGTCTATAGCATTTGTAGTCCAACGGTTAGGATAATTGTCTTCGACCCTTTGTTTATTATTGAGTAAAGTTTCAATTTCTTATAATACAACAATTAAATACTCATATTGTTTTTCAAAGTTTATGCACACAAACTATTAACTCGAAATATGCTCGAGTTCTTGAGTCGATGAACATTACTAACCAAGATAAAAGATACGTTACTTTTCATAACATTTAATATTATTACAATCCATTTCATAACACGAGTGCCACATATGATGCTTCGAAGGCCAATAATGTCAATCCAAAATTCTGATGAGAAAAAGTGATAAGTAGGGACATGCATCTACTCCCTACTATCTGATTCATCTCTCAAATCAGTTCATAGTTTTATTAATCATATATCATAAAATGAATGAGATCAAGAAGGGTAAAAATAGAGCACCAATACGGACTACTATGCAGAGTTAATTAAACCCTTCGAAACCAAAATTTGAAGTGGTATATAATTTACGGAGTACTTGTTTTTGTTCACTCACATCTTGAAAAAAAGACAATTGTGCAAGCTAAACTTATAGGTTTAGGATCAAAATAGAGTATACAGAATTCAAATTGTCACGAAATTATTATATATTTTATCATTTTAATTTGCTCACTGAGTATAAAATTTGAAATTATAAATATGGTGTTGTGATTATAATATTTTTAAATTTTAATTCGAATAATAATTTAATATATTGATTGAATATAAAATTTTAAATATGGTGTTGTGATTATAAAATGAAATATAAATTTGACTTATTTTGCTGAGTATCAGTTAAAAATTTAAAATTTAAT
This sequence comes from Leonotis leonurus, assembly GCA_026898415.1. Taxonomy (NCBI): domain Eukaryota; kingdom Viridiplantae; phylum Streptophyta; class Magnoliopsida; order Lamiales; family Lamiaceae; genus Leonotis; species Leonotis leonurus. Next base: position 469,036 of record JAPKLX010000017.1, read on the forward strand.
ATATTTAACGAATAAAATCTTTATGAATTCATGATGATTGATAATCTTACATATTCATATAGAAAAATATACAAAAGAGCCAAATAACGTTTTAAAACATAAATAATAATTATCAATATAATAATATTTAAATTATAGTTATTTATACATTTTTTTTTGTACTTACACACCCTTTTAATTATTTATTACAATCAAAATAATTAAAGAATCATATCATAGTATACAATCTTAACAAATTGTATACACGTATATAAATAGTATGATCGACAAATAATTATATCATTTATAAAAATAAGTTAAATTTATATAGAAAGATATTTATAAAAATTCATATTTAAAATTATTACTTTAAATACTGTTATATCAGTGAGTACAATTAATTTTAAATAATTAACACATTCACGTATGCGTATGATTGCTTAGATGAAATAGTGGAGATGATCGTCTTCTCGCATCGTCGCCTCTCGCAATTTCTGCAGCGCAGCAGAATTGATTTGCCTCACTCTCTCCCTCGACAGCTTCAACGATCTCCCAATCTCCTCGAACGACCGCAGCGATTCGCCGTTCAATCCGTAGTGCAGCCTCAGGATATGCGCCTCTCTCTCGCACAGCGCTTCTAGAAGTTTCCCGATCTCCGCCTTCACCGTCTCCTTCTTCATCATCGCCTCCGGTGTCAACTCGTCTGGCCCCGAGATTACGTCCTGCGAATTCAGGTAAAAAGTTTTGTTTATCCGGTTTACCTTCCGGAATGTTGTAGAAGCTGCGTGCGTGTGAGCTATCAGTTATCACCTTCAGAGACATGTAGCCTTGCGTGGTCATGGATTGATCCAGAGAGATCGGAGATCTGTTCCTCTCGATGGCGATCCGTACGGCTTCCGCGTTCGTGTCGATGGCTTCCGCGATCTCGTGGTACGTAGGGGGCCTTCTCAGGTCTCTAGTTAGTTCGTTGTTGGCTTCGCAGATTTTGGGGATCGATTCACTTATGCTGCCCTGCATATGAGTAGCTAACCATGTATTCACTAATTATGATCCTCAATTGGTGAAATTGTGTGGGAATTTACGAGCTGTTGATGCGAAATTGAGTGGGTAATACCGGTAATCTGACGATTTTGGACTTGTGCGCTACTGCTCTGGTGATGGATTGGCGGATCCACCAGTAGGCGTATGTTGATAATTTGTAGCCTTTTTCTGGGTCGAATTTGACTGCCCCTCGGAGAAGGCCTATGCTACCTTCCTGCAGAAATTTGATGATCATATTCGCTTGTGATTTGTGACTGCTGAGAGTTGAGAATTTGAATACTGCAGAGAGAGAAGAGAGACCTGAGCTAGATCTTGCAAGGTGAGGCCCTTGCCTAGATATGAAGAAGCAATCGATACAACAAGGCCGTGATAGCAGGTACTGATTCTCTTCTCTGATTCTCTCCCGTTCCACAAGATATGGTCTAGCTTGCGTCGGCTAATTCCTGCAGCCCTGGCCCATTCATTTGAGGATACCTTATCTCTTCCCCCCATTTCTGTCTCCAGCACTCTTCTCACTGCTTCAACTCTTGCTCTTTCCTGTTGCATCAATCAGTTCATGAGAGAAAGAGAGGGAGAGATTTGGAAAAGATGCACAGAGCTCATAAATGCCACAATCAATTAGTTATACCTTGAGGTACCAAGAAAATCTTGCCTCTTCTTTAGGTGTCAGGAATCTTGATTTTCCTGCCTTCTTGCTCACCAACACGAACGCATCCCCCTCCTCCCCATCATCATCATCATCATCATCATCATCATCATCATCATCCTCGTCGTTAAAAATCCGTTGTAACGCATTTCGTCTCTTCCTTCTCTTTCTTCTTTTCCTTCTCATCGAAGCCTCATCGCACCATTTGAGCTCGCTTTTTCTCTCCAATATCATCGGCACTAGAAATGTGTCTTGCTGAACCGCGCTGCGGCTGTGGTTCGACGAGGAATGAGTGTGAAGAAGAGGGGTGGCATAGTTCGAAATGCGGAGATGCGATTTAGTAGAGCTCGAGGGGAATGGTATATCTGGGAATTTGGATGAATGCGGTGAGCATGAGTGTATGGCCATGGCCATATGCATATGCGCAAGTGATGGTGGAACTGGAGAAGAAGCTCCAGATTGAAATAACCTTGTCCAAGAATTCTGAGATATTATTTATTGTGTTCACTTGCCTTGTCCTTTTTCTTTTATTTTGGTGGACTATAGCTTTAGATATTGTTTCCTACTGTATGGATATTTATACTTTTTTTTTTTTTTTTTTTCCTCTGATGGTTAATTAACATACTTTTTCTTCCACCCAATACGTAACACACAATAAATAAATCTACTTTCATAATACCCGTTTCAAATCAATTCTAGTTTCAAATCAAATCTAGTACGAAACTTGTGAATTAATGACAGTTTAATCAAAATCTAACATTAGAAATAATGTACTCCTTCTGTCACACTAAAAGTGGTCATGTTTCACTAAAAATTTTTCACAGATAGTTAAATATATTTTTAGTTGGAGATAGTAGTAAATTAAATGGTGTAGGCCGGACCTTCCAATCGAAGTGGGCCTATATTGGAAAAAAATTGGGAAAAAGACGGGCCGGTCCATTCTGACTAAATATTGGGCAAAAAAAACCATCAAAAAAACTTATTATCATGCGGTCCCAAATTATAAGTGGATGGACCAAAAAATCACCCATATAAATCGCGCCTCTCCACTTCAATTGTCCCCTCCTTCTTCCCCCATCTCTCTCTCTCACTCAGCCGCACCCTCTAGAAAAGCCATGGAGACTCCCAGATTACTCAAAAAATTCTGGATCGCTTCTTGCACTATTTTCGTCTTCTGGTATCTCCTTATCTACGCTTCCGATCACTCGTCTCTGCCATCCCTCGCCGTCGCCAGGATCCAATCTTCCTCTGCTAGTGATAGTAACACCTCCGCCGTCGACGGCAGCGAGGAGAGGAGGAGATTGTGCAAGGGCAGATATATATACATCCATGAAAATAGTTCTCGCTGGAGATTATATTTCACAACCGAATGAAAACAGTAATGGTTTTGGATTTCAAACTAGATGGTTCATTACTTATGTGCTGATGGTTCATTACATCTGTTCTTATGGTTCACAATGTCTGATGTAATGGTTCTCGCTCGTCTCTGCCAAAACCCTCGCGAAACCAGAAACCTAAATTCCTCTTGGTGGTTCTCTTGTTAGCTTATTCTGGTTTTTGCATAATCTGGATAGAATAATAAAGTTAAGTTCCAAACTGCATAAATCAACACACAACCATCAACTGAAGATAACTAAACCATCAGTGAGTACAAAGTAAACCAGTAACATATAAAAAATAAACCATCTCGTATGAAAAACAAATCTAATGGTTTTAAGATTATGTGCATATGGTTCAAAAATTTATCTTGATGGTTCTCTTGTTAGTTTATTCTAGTTTTTGCATAATTTGGATAGAATAATAAAGTTAAGTTCAAAACTGCATAAATCAATAAAAAACAGCGGAAATCAGATCATTGAAACTTGAAACTTGTGAATTGTTGACAACCAACGTCTCCTCTCTATACTTAATCAACAATGAGAAACTGCAATCCATTAGGAAACAAAAATTCGGAACAAGGAAGAACCGACGATGAAAACGGAGAAACCGTCGAAACAAAAAAACAAAAATTAGAACAGAAAAAATAGGCAATTGAATCTGAAAAATGTTGTAACAATCAACCCAGCATCAAACGATCAAATATAGAAGAAGAAATCTCTGAAAAAAAGGAATAATGGACGGCGAATCATGCAAAATTTGATTCGCAGATGATTTTCTGCAACCGTTATTGATATTCCATACACTAAGGTTAAAAACGTGAAACCATATCAATATTTTGGGTTTAATTGAACAAAAGTGCATTAGAATGGACCTACTTGACAATGAGAAAAAATGGTGGTTTTTTTTGTCTACAAGTTCACCGAGGTGGACCTTAGAGACATTAATCCAAAAAAATTGTAGTGGGACTCAATTTTGTTATTAATTCTTGCAAATAGAAGGATTTAAATTATAAAAATATAAAATTAACAATCCCCCCCCTTTTTTTTGACAATAAGGATAAACAATCATGACATGCAATCAATCCGGCCCATTATAGAGATATTTGCAAAACGAGGAACAAAAAAGGGTCTATGAATTTATTATTGTCCACTTAATATACAAAAAAAAAAAAAATTATAAATATCCAAGAAAGATAGTGAGGTTAATGTTCAAAGTTTAAATTTCGGTTCAAGTTCTCATCTATTTAGTTAATGTTATTATAATTCAATTTTAAAAAAAGAATAATTTTTTTTTATAAATTAAATAATATCCAAATTCAAGCTAATGCATACATACTATGTTCAAAATTAAATGATATGATATTCGCATAGATGGAGAAAAATTGATAAGGTTATTTAAAGGCCATGCATATATTGGTAACTAGCATTATGTATTTCATTCAGTCTTATTCTCATACGTGCTGAAATAAATCGGAAGAAGAAGACTCCATCGCATCGCACGTGTGCTTTTCTCTGTTGGCGCCAAATCTCCCACTCTCCTCCTACAATCATCTCTCGCCTCTGAAAACACACACTCTAAAAGCCCTAATTTTGCTCGCCGATGGAGGACGAGCCGACCCCCAAAAGGCCCAAAATTCATAGGTTAACCGTTATTTGCACTATTTCTAAAGTTGTTGTTTTTTGGTTAATTTTGTTTGTTAGTTATAGTTTGTTTTCAGTATCTTTCCATGATCTAATTTCGATACTTTTTGGCCCTTCTGCTTTGTGATGGATATGTCTGGTACTAGAAACAATTGTTATTTGTTGTTGACGAAACAAATTTTACGTTTCTTGCATTACAATGTGGGGTGTGCAGGAAATTCTTTCTATCTCAATTGTGAGGTTATGTGAGCTTATATATGGAGATGCTTAGAGTTGGTTTATTCCACAAGAGAGTTACGAGTTAGATTCAAAATTACTAACACTTCGTATGGCAGGGGGGATGACGATTATGTCCCCGGGAATATAGCTAAACTTGAGATATGCAACTTCATGACCTTCAGTAAACTGACCTGCAAACCTGGTCCACGTTTAAATTTGGTTATCGGGCCAAATGGCTCCGGAAAGAGTTCTCTTGTATGTGCCATTGCACTGGGACTTGGAGGGGAACCGCAGGTGAAAGATGATTTCTTTCGTTTGTCCACTTATTCTTGTCTATGCATATGAAGCATTATTTGATGCAAACGTTACCTTTCTCTTACTTCAAATATGCAGCTACTCGGGAGGGCTAAGAAAATTGGATCCTATGTGAAACGTGGGGAGGAATCCGGGTATATTGAGATTTGTTTGAGAGGAGAGAGCAAGAAAGAACAAATTATCATTACAAGGAAAGTAGATATTCATAACAAATCTGAGTGGCTGTTAAATGGTAAAGTGCCTTATCTCCTCGAGTCCTCGTGAACAACCAAAGGGCTTAGTGTTGATTTTTCCTGATCATGATCTTGTAAATTATAATGTCAAAGCAAACCTTGATGGGTCAAAGTTCTTGAAGCATGTTTGGATGAAAAATTGATTGGATGATCTATTGAGAAGTAATGATTTGATATGTATTGGGAGACATTTTAAAGTATAATTCCATTAAGATGAACTCAACTTCCGATATCTATCATAGAATTAGTGATTGATAACTAATGAAGTATTCACTTTTCTTTTGTTTTAACTTTTAAGAATCGATTGCACAAGTACATCTATCATCTATGCAGATAAGTAAACTAGTGCGCGAGACAACCTCAGACATGACCCTAGTGAGATCTCATTACAAAGAAGCATCATATCTCCATTATGAATGATATCCATTCGTCTTCACTGGTTCGCAAGATCATCATATATTATTTGAATGTGTGTTGCTTAGTCATGCAACTCTATCCTTGGCATCCAAGCCCACAATAATAGTTTTTCCCTTTTCTTTTTTTATTCTCAGTTTGAAGTTTTCGATACATATGCTGTTTTTGCTATAATATCTGCTGCATTAATTTTGTATATGTTAGGTAAAGTGGTTGGGAGAAAGTTAATTAGCGAAGTAATTGAAAGATTCAATATCCAAGTCGATAATTTGACACAAGTAAGTTCTTGCAGGGTCCAGACTACAGTGTTTGTGTGCGTTAATTTATTTCCAATTAATAATGAAATAAAATGAATATGATCTCATGGGATTGATAAATTGCAAATATAACCAATGGCTGTTATTGATTGCCTTTGAATGCAAGCTTAAGTTTTTCTACTTTCTAATGGTTGTTATTGCTTGCTTTTAATATTGTTGACTAGTCCTGTTCTCTGGAATGTATAGTTTCTACCACAAGATAGAGTTTGCGAGTTTGCCAAGCTGACCCCAGTACAACTCCTAGAGGAGACCGAAAAAGCTGTTGGTGACCCTAGATTGCCTGTTCTTCATGATAATCTCATCAACAAGAGTAGAGACTTGAAGAAATTAGAACGAGTGAGTCAGTGATTCTGATGGTTCCAGTTCTCCACTAGCAGTATATCTTAGTCATGAAAATATTCGTACTAATTCTTGTCATATATAATAGGCTGTTGAGAGCAATACAGGGTCTTTGAATCAACTAAAGGCTCTTAATGTTGAGCTAGAAAGAGATGTTGAACGTGTTCGCCAAAGAGAAGATCTCTTAGAAAAGGTTTATTCTTATTATCATCTCCTATTATTAACAGAAAACTTAATTTGATTTGATTGCGGAAGAGATTTTGAACGCAATCATCACTTTTATGTTTCTAGGCTGAAACTATGAAGAAAAAGTTGCCATGGCTGAGGTATGATATGAAGAAAGTAGCATTCCAAGAAGCCAAAAAACTGGAAACTGATGCAAAGCTGAAGCTAGATGAAGCTGCTAAGGCCTTGAATGATATCAAAGCACCTATTGAGTGGGTTAATTTCATTTGATTTTGATCATTTCATTTTTCTTTTCTGTAATTTCTTGTCATTCTTGATTGAACCATTTTTCATTCTGTAACCTTAAATAGTTTTAATCTCTTAACACTGGGCAAATAAATTTACCCATGGATGAGACAAAACTCACGAATCCCAACTACACTAATTCCATTGAAATTGACGATAATGTTTCGGAGCTTTATTTCACTTTCTCATGTATGTTTGAACATGTTTTAGATTCTAATAAATCAATCTCAACTAGCTAATCCAAATGCAACTTGGCTTGACTGTTTGCTGTCTTTATCTGTAAAGTTGGTTGTTGGTGAGCACTTGAGCTGTCCCAAATGAGCTTGTAAATTTGGTCAATACTTGATCATATTAGTGATTATCCATTTTCGGGTGATGAGCTTATTATGGCCAATCTGAATCAAATATGTCTTCCTTAGTTGACTAATTTAGTTTTACGAATATGAAATATATAGCGAAACACTAGTAATTTGTTCTTATTTTGACTTGAACAATCTGTCTTTCAGGAAACAGAAAGGAGAAAAAGCAAAACAAGAGGCTAAATTGACAAAGCTGAATGGTTTCCTTGATCGAAATATGAAGAAGCGTATGGAACTTTTGCATAATGATAACCGTTTGGTATGCTGTTATCAATCTTATGATGTACCAGCATTTTGTTTTGTCTACGCTATTTTAGAAACCCTCTGTCTGTATAATTTTGTTTCAATTTGTAGGCAGTTCTAATTCAAGGGAAATTTAATGACGTGGATGATTTGAGGCGCCAAGAAGAATCTCGTCAACAAAGGCTCTCTAAAGCTAAAGAAGATCTCGCAGCTGCTGAAGCTGAAGCTGGAAATCTCCCCCCTTATGAACCTCCAAAGGATAAGACGGTCTGATAACTCTTTTTCACTGACAATGTCAGATTGTTTACAATAATCATTTGATTTGGATTTTTTTCCCTAAAGTGCTTATTGTGATTTCCCTTTCCTGTTGCATTTGTCACATCCAGGAACAATTAAGTGCTCAAATTATGGAGCTTGAAGAGACTGCGAAAGAGATCAGATATGAGAAAAGGGAAAAGGAGAGGTACCTAAACCATCATAGGGAACAACTGCGGCTGAGTATGAACAGGTCAATGTCACCATTACTGTTGCATCTTCATTTATATAGCACATTGTTGTAACATCCTTCTTTCCAATCACCCTGTATGACCTAATAGGTTGAGAGAGATGGAGAATGTAAATAATAAGTGCTTGCAAGCATTAAAAAATTCTGGCGCTACAAAGATATTTGAGGCTTATCAATGGGTTCAGGACCATCGTGCTGAGTTCAAAAAGGAAGTGTTTGGTCCTGTATTGCTTGAGGTGTGTAATCTAACGAGAATGTGTAATATCTATACTGCATCCACTACTTCAATATGTAATTTTGGTTGGAATTCATATTCAGGTCAATGTAACCAATCGGCTTCATGCGGACTACCTGGAGGGTCATGTAGCCAATTACATATGGAAGGTAAGATGCCGTTCAATTCTTATCCTCATCTAAACAATTCATTATTTTGTGTCTTAACCGAGGCTGAGAATTCATGTTAATTTGGCATTTAGTTTCGATGTATTTATGCTCTTAAACAGGACTTGAAAGACTAAAGGTAACTCTTACAAATAATGGCAAAAAAACATTAAGCACTTGGAGGAGGTGAATTTCATTTTTTAAAGAATATAACCTTGGTATTTAGATGTCAATTTTAATATTTTTGTTATTTTGTATCAATGTCTTCAGTCTTCCTTTATTGCATTAAAATCAAATTATCGCAGAAAAGCTGACAGTAGTGCGTTGGCTGATTTACTAAAATTAGGTTCATGGCAGTGTGTCGGGTACATGATTCAAGTCCTATTTAGGCCCAGTTAGATGATGGTAGGGGCCTAGTAGGTGCTACATCAACATCCATAGATAATGCTAATTTAAAATAAATTAAAGATTGTAGAATAGTAAAATATAGAGACATATTTGAGAAGAGAATAGTAGAAAACATTATCATAATACTAAAATATTCTAATACTATAACAGATTGCAATCTTCCAGTAATTTTATTAAAATTTGTATGAAGTGATTCTAGTTTCATGGAAACAATTTTAGTTCTGTATTCTTTCATTCTCTTACTTCATCTTATACTTGGTAGGGCTTTTCTTCTTGATCCGAATCACGACTCACATAACGGATAACTCAATCTTTTCTTATATTTATTAGTACTTTTCATTTGTCTAATTCAGTACCTCCTCTAGGCTTTCATTACCCAGGATTCTGAGGACCGTGATTTGCTGGTTAGAAACCTAAGGTCCTTTGATGTTCCTGTTATCAATTATGTTGTGACTGGGAACCACCGTAGGGACCCCTTCCAGGCAACTGATGAGGTAATGTATGAATTGATTTGAGTTCAAAATTTTGACTGTGTTGAAAATCGACGGCTCTTTTATTGTACTCTACTCTGCAGTTGCGTAAAATTGGCATATCTTCCAGGCTTGATGAGGTGTTTGAAGCTCCTCATGCTGTCAAAGAAGTTTTGATCAGTCAATTTTATTTGGATCATTCAGTATGCCTACTCCTTTAACTCTTTCGTTGTCTTTTTAACTCTAAGCTCTAAGCAGACTTGGAGAGCGGAATCAGGATGGTAAATTTAAAATATATCTAGGAGTTAACTTTTAACTTTATTTTTCTTGTGAACTTTGTTTCAGTATATTGGGTCAAAAGATACTGATGAGAAAGCTGATAAGGTCTCCGAATTGGGAATTATGGACCTGTGGACTCCAGAAAATCATTATCGTTGGTGCAAATCCCGCTACGGGGGTCATGTATCTGCCAATGTTGAAGCAGTTGGTCGATCTAACCTGCTTTTATGCAGTACGTTTCTTGAAGTCACATTTGCTTTCTGGAGCATGTTTTTGTCTTAAATATCTATGCTTTATGCAGGTCAAAATATTATAACAGCTATAAGATCGGAGATAAATTCAATCTAGAAATATCTTAGTTCAGCCAAAAACTCAAACTTGCTTCTACATTATGCTGAGATTTTTGTTAAGGTCTATATTTTCTCCACGATACCTTTTCAGATTCAGATGTGAAGGAAATTGAGATTTTGAGAACGAAGCAAATAGATCTGGAAAGCAAAATTTCTACTGTCAATGCACAACTGAAATCTCTTCAAGCTACCTTAAGACAGAGAGAAGATGAAGCTGCAGAACTTCAACGTGATAGGGTAAGTAAATGCATATGACCTTTACATAGGGAACAAATAGCGGGCTATATGACTTTTCTTTATTTGGTAAATCTTGGGCCCTATGAAAAGAATGTTGCAAAAGACAGAGATAAGATAAGAAAACGGGTTTAAGTGAGAAAGAGAAGCTGAAGAAAAAGAAAAATAACTTTCTTCACATAACTCTCATTTTACATTTCCATGATCATGTCATGATTAGGAGAAGCTTGTTGAAGCCATTCAAAGGGAGAAGAGGAAACGGAGGGACATGGAACACCTTGTCAGTAAGTAACATTTTGGTGTTTCTGCAGTATACGACATTGTTGTTAAACATATATTTTACATAATTCCTGTAATTAGATCAAAGAAGAACAAAGTTGAAGTCAATAGAAAGCGAGAATGACCCAGATGCTGCCATAGCGGAGCTCATTGGGCAGGTTAAAGAATTGAAGGCTCAGCGCTTGAAATGTATTTTTGAGATCAAGGTGAAACAAACCTTGTGTTAATTTCTCTTCAGGAAGTTGCTGGATAGTAAATCTAAATTTCTCTAGCTCAATGTGGTGGTCTTCCTTGCTCCTTTGTATTGGCAGAATTTACTTATTGAGGCTGTTGCTTACCGGAGAAGTTTTGCTGAAAATAACATGAGCTGTATTGAAGTTGATTCTAAGGTATAGTCTGCGTATTCGTTTCAGTTAGTTTCATACATAAAGCATCTTATTATGAATAAAAACGCCAAATTACAGTTGCAACTAGTAATTCCTTGGTGCCATACTAGTTAATCATGAATCCAGTTAATATAAGTGATGATTTCCGGAAAAGTATTGGGGAGATATGCATGTTGGGGGTCGTTCGGGGCAATATATTCTTTCATTTTGTTCTCCTGATTTTATGATGTTGCTGGCAATTGTGGTAACATTCTATTGCACTGTACAAGAGCTTGTTACCGAGATGATGTGCTATCTGAGAAATTCTTGCTCATTTTATTGTTTTTAGTATCACCACATAATCATCTAATGGAGAAACTCACCTTTGTTTCTAGTGAACTTGTTTTTTCCTTTGTATAATTCTCTTTTTTGTTTTTTGGTCATATTCTAGATTAAGGAGATGGAGTCCAATGCAAAGCGACAAGAAAAGGCTGCCTTACAAGCATCATTATTTTTTGACAACTGTATGTATACATTTCTGTGCAACCTTAGAAATGATCTGCTTTCTAACTTCCATGTCCATATGCAACATTTTTGTTTTATGTTTAGTATTACCCTGTTGATTGACGTGACAATGTCTTGTTGTGTGCCTCTTTTTGTAAAGTAAAATATGTACAGCAGAACTATGTGTCCATTTTTTCTTATCATTACCATTTGCTTTTTGATTAGGTAAAAGTGCATCAGATAATTGCCGACAGCAGCTGCAGGATGCCAAGAGATATGCAGAATCAGTTGCTGTTATTACTCCTGAGCTTCAGCAAGCCTTCCTGGAGGTTTGTACTCTGGCTGATTTAAGTAGTACTCCCTCCGTCCCACTAAACTTTACACACTTTCCTTATTGGGACGTCCCACTAAGAATGGCACATTCCAAACATAGTTAAAATTATCTTTTAAAAAAGGTGTGGACCCTACCACCTTTATCACTCTTACACTACTTTATACACTCTACTTAATAACCGTGTCGGAAAAAGTGTCATGCTTGGTGGGACGGAGGAAGTACTTCTTTTGCACTGCATTTATAGTATGCTTCCTGACATTTTCATGTATCTTTTCCTATCATTTTATCCTCAGAACTGAACATTCTTGAAGTTGAATATGGTTTCTTATAAGCTACTTGCTGTTTAAGCATTAGCTATTCCTGTGTAAATTGGGTTCTAATTGCCAAAATTCTGGTTGTTAATGAAATGATACCCCATTATTGTTTGATGCTGCATAGCAGCTATAGTCCATCTTCTTAGTCCTGCTTGTTTCTTGATGGAGTTTGTTGGTGCTCACAACAAGTGACTACTTGCAGATGCCTACTACTGTCGAAGAATTGGAAGCTGCAATCCAGGATACGATATCTCAAGCCAATTCTATTCTTTTCCTTAATAATAATATTTTGGAGGAATATGAAAGCCGTCAAAAAAAGGTGCATATATAACCGTTTGGAATTGAATTATGTCTTGTAAACTCCTTTAGTTATAAGGTTTTGCTGAAATTGGCTATAATATGCAGATTGAAGCACTTGCGAACAAGCAAGAGGCTGATGCAAAGGATCTAAAAAGTCTGTTAGATGAAATCAGTTCTCTGAAGGTTAAGTTTTGGATCATCATTACAACTTTATGCCATTGTGCACTATTTCTTTTTATTCGTATTTTAATAACAGGTGCAGTTTTCAAATATACTGGTCAATGTGCAACAATAATAATGAAGAAATGAAATATAATTTAAATTTGAAAAGGACTTGGAAGAGAAGGGAAGTGGGATGTGGAAAGTGATTATATCTTATAAATACTGCAGTATGCTTGTCTAACTGTGTAAGAGGTCATGATACACTTACTGTGAATTGTCTGCAGGAAAGTTGGCTTCCAATATTGAGGAATCTTGTGGCCCAGATCAATGAAACTTTTGGCCATAATTTTGAAGAAATGGCTGTTGCAGGCGAGGTGTCATTAGGTAGATGTCATTACTATATGATCTCATTTGCAGTCTTTTATGGGTTGTGTAATGGTTGATTATTTTTCAGATGAACACGGCACAGATTTTGATCAATATGGGATCTTAATAAAAGTAAAGTTCAGGTGACTGAGTTTACCTTACACGATCTGATTTGTGATGGACTAATATGCAATTAGGAATTGGCATGAATTGGCTGAAATATCCGCATTTCATACGCTTTAGCCCCTCTCTTTTAATGTTTGGCATCACTATTTCCAGGCAAACCGGGCAGCTGCAGGTCCTAAGCGCACACCACCAATCGGGAGGGGTATAGCCTTGGGCTAAAAATCTTATGCACTCTATCTTTTATCCAGCTTCTAACTTCATACCTTTTTTTCTAGGAGCGGTCCGTTTCAACCATTCTCTACCTTGTTTCTTTGCAAGACCTTACACACTGCCCATTCAGGGTGGTTGATGAGATAAATCAAGGTTGGCCTAACTTTATGATCCTTGAAGTTTTTAACAGGACTTTTGTTGAATGTGAGGTAGTAACCATTTAACCAAAATATTTTTTATTCTCCCAGGCATGGACCCCATAAACGAGAGGAAAATGTTTCAGCAATTGGTCAGAGCAGCCAGCAAGCCAAACACACCGCAGTAAGAGATTGTAGTAATCGTATTTTTTACCTCTCATGTTTGTTGATTGGCTCGTTTTATCCTACTGTTTGGTTCCAAATGAATTGAACCGGCCTAATACGGTTGTGTGCAGGTGCTTTTTGCTCACACCAAAATTACTGCCAAATCTAGAATACAGCGATGCATGCAGCATCTTGACTGTGATGAACGGTCCTTGGATCGAGCAGCCTTCAAAAGGTTTCTGATCACGCATATATGCTTTTTGTCACTCCCATTATATTCCTCAATACTCACCTCTTTCCCTTTCTTCCTTTTTTAATAATTGGTTTGCAGTTTGGAGCGGTGGTGACAACTGGTCTTCAATCCGAATGCAGCTGGGGAAAAACTGCTCTTAAGGGGCTGCAAGCTGTCCCTTCGCATTGTGCATCGGGTGAGAGTAGACGAAACGTGGGCCGTAACATCTTGTCTAGATTCTTCATCGTGTGTGAATTTTTTTAGCTCTACGATTGTTTTTTGCTCCACGATTAGGCAGTAGAATTGTTGTAAATGTAAGTGTTTAATCTTTGCCTTGGCCAATTTTAGTAGTTTGATGTATTATTCTACCAATCCTCCATTTCTGAGGTTTTTTTTTGGTACTTGAATTCAAATTTGTATAATATGATTTGGTTAAAATTCCAAATTAATACTTGAAACTTTTTCATTTTTGCAATTGGGACTTCTTCGAATTTTCAAGAAGTCGAATTTTAGGTGATTTGAAATATATTATGTAGATGCCAACGAGCTTAAACGACAGTCATTTTGAGCTACCGACAACACATAAATGGTCCAAGATTGAGATTTGTGTTCAGGCGAAGTTAAATGACTACACATTGCAATATATTAACAAGGCAATTTCCACTTCATTTATCAACGTCAAAGGCATAATATGCATAATCTACACTACATATTCTGAAAATGGATTTAGAAGAACAATCTCTATAAGTTAGATGTACACTCCGAAGCAGTTCAAGGCATCTTGTACTCAAGCATATCCCTAATGTTCAGCCGTATTGACGGCCCCATCGACGAGCATACATGAGCGCTTTTCCAGTAAACGCCTTTTGCCCCCGTTGGCTTGTTGGTTTCTACTGATTTCTGCAAGTTTTAGTAGCAATTACTTGAAGTGCACGACAAGAAATACAAACACAGCTAGAGAAGGATCAGAGATATTTCAAGAACTTACCACTGCGGCAAGAAAGTTCACCATAAGATCTTCTTCTGAAAAATCAACCTTCCCGAAAGGTAAGTGGACGATCCCGGTTTTATCAGCTCGGTATTCGACTTTTCCTTTCTTGAATTCCTCTATTGCCTGCAATAATAACATTTTAATATTTGTACAAAACCTCCAAGGGAGCCTCTCAGATAATATCATGTGCTCTTTGACACCATGATATACAATAATAAGCAACATATTTGAATTGAGTAGAGAATTTTGGAGGATATACCTGTGGTATGTTTGTAGTCACTGTACCGGCTTTAGGATTCGGCATCAGCCCTCGTGGACCTAGAAGTTTTCCTAGGCTTGCAACCTAATAAAGAAGTACAGTGCATGTCAATTGAGATCCATATATCAAGCAGAAGAATACTAACTCTCAAGGTTCTGCTAGGAAACAATTGTAGCATTAGAATGAATCTTGTCACGAGACATTAACTAGAAATCAAAACATAAAAGATCAGAGTTCTTGAATTATAATCAGGTTAGATAAGAGAAACACGATGTGCATATCAGGACCTTAGGCATCATATCTGGTGTTGCAATCAATTTATCGAAATCCATGAACCCTCCTTTGATTTGTGCTATCAGATCCTCTCCACCAACAATATCGGCTCCTGCATTTTTTGCTTCGTCGAACTTTTCACCTGCAAAGGAAAACCAACTGGACAGATGAGGCTAACAAGATGATAAGCCCGTATTAAGGTAATGTATAGAGAAAGGGAACAGATCAGGGACATCCACATTATACCAGAATACTAGTAATTTCACAATATCTCCACTTCAGAAACGGAAAACTAGGCACAAGTTTACCTTTTGCTCTTCATATTAATTTAGTCATAAAGCGGGCATAGGAGCTCATTCATGCTCAAGAAACTTAACTTTCATTTGTAGTTTATGAAATGAAAGAAGTTGGTAACAGGCAGTCTATATGGATCACGAGGATTACGTGGAGATCATTTCAGTTTCTAAATGAAGTGGCTCCAATACAGATCAAGACAACAATGCAGGACAAAATTCATCCAAGATTCCCTCTTTTTCAGTGAATATTTTTTCAACTCCTTCCCGTACTTTCAAGACGAATATACTTTTGATTATTCGGTAACAAAAACGTTATAATGGAACTTTCAAATACAGACAACCAAAAATCCATCAGATAGAGAAATGTGCAACTACCTTGTGTAAGAACAGCAACTTTAACAGTCTGACCAGTTCCCTTTGGCAGATTTACCTATTATATTGTTTTGGATATAAAAACATTGCATTAGCTATTAATAATTGATAAGATCTCGAAACTCACTCTTTGGAACAAACAATACTCAAAAAGCTTACAGTAGCCCTCAGTTGTTGATCATTATACTTGGGATCAATATTGAGGCGGAAATGAGCTTCAACTGTTTCGACAAACTTTGTGCTTGCTGATTGCTTGACCAATGATATCGCTGTTTTTATGTCATACTCCTGCTTGTTTTCTCTCAATTTCTGAATTTCCAAAAACCTCTTCGACCTTGTCTGTCAATTACAACCAATATTTTAGAGTTCATGAAAATTCAGAAGAAGCTCACACGTAAATTCTAGCTCCAATGTAATATATATAGTTCCCAAATTTGTACATTTTATGAACTATCAGATTGTTGCGCACGCGCTAGCACACACTGCAAGAGCATCAAGCTGGAGATGAAATGTTCTTTTCAAATAAATTAGGTCCTTTCATTATTAAGAAGCACGAAATAAAATCAACTAAGCACAAACTGGAGCAGAAAATCACAGTTCCCCCTTTCATAAATTCAGTGATCACCATAAAGTAACTATTTAAAGCAGAAACCATAAAGCTTCTTTCTTTCTTTGTTTCATTTTTTAAAAACAATCTTAAGGGAGTTAGGTCATTTCATTATTTTCGCTGCACACACAAAAAACAATCTAGCACAAACTGAAGCAGGAAATTACAGTTCCTCCTTTCACAAATTCAATGATCATCAGAAACAAACTAATTAAAGCAGATATTGCAGATATATATAATTTTTCTTAATGATTCTAAACCCAACAACTATGAGATTATATTATGGGAAAACAACACAACACAGAAATCAAAAAGGTTTAGTACCAATCTCCACAGTACATAAATAGATAAACCAAAGCATATTAAAAATAATCGAGAATAAAGAGAGGGATTCCAATTCCAATTCCAATTCCAATCTCAATCCCAATACATACTCTGTCCCTCTTCAAAAGCAAGGCAGCCTTGCCCTTCTTGGGCTTCATCGCAACCGCAACAGCACCGCCGCCTTCTTCCTGCATCTCCACGTCTTCCTCCGCCACCTCATCTTCAGTGGCTACGGCGGCGACGACAAACGATCTCGACAAGCGGCCATTGTGGCAGTGTAGAAACAAGGGAGAGAGGGATAAGCTTTGTGTGGCAGCAGAAAATATCACGCTTTCTTTTGCAGATTTTCGGAGTGAGAGGGAAGATGAGGCCGCGGAGGGGCGGTGGAGATCTTGGAGATGCGGAGGAGGAGTGAGAGTGAGAGTGGTGGCCGCCATATTGGAGGAGAGTTTGAGTTATGTGATGGTAAGAAGAAGAGAGGAGTTTATATTATATTGGGATATCCATTATCAATTGTCCTGATAAGGCTGCCTGCCTCTCCATATATCTTCATTTTTCACCTAAATAAATTATTCATTCCTTCATTCTCTCTTTTTTTCAATTCAATAATTTATCACAAATTATAATAAAATGGTATGCTACTATAATCTTATGTTACATTTTTTTATAATACCATTATTATTGTCTCTATTAAATTAATTTTTGTTTTGTGTTTTATGTTATTTTTATTTTACACCTTATAGATTATTATTATGATCATTAAATTTGTAAAGTATACAAAAAAAAACAACATTCAATTTGTTATTTCCTTTTTATTCAAACAAACGAGTAAACAAATAAATAGAGCTATGATTTTGTACAGTGAATAATTTAATGATCTTAATAATAACTTCTGAGATATTAAAATAAAAAACAATATAAGATTTTAAATGTTTTGGTTTTTTTCAACTCAATGAGAAGATTTAGATGAGTCCTTTATTTTTGCATTTCAAACCCAACCAATTTCTGGAAACTATTTATTATTTCCATCTGTTGAGAACAAATCACATTCTACTAATTAACTGCATCATTCTATTTATAGAAATTAAGGTTCAATGAGTGAGTCATTAAATAAATAAAAGGAGAAGGGAAGAAGACAGTGACGTGACTAGCAAACTATGGTTGGTTGTGTAAGAAAATATCAGTCTTCCTTTCGCTTACCGTTGCTCTTTGTCTTCTCCATCCATTCAACAGACTGAAGAGGCTGCCACAGCCACCTCCTCCGCTTTATTCCAATGGCAACCGCCTCCTTTTCGCGCCTCACACCCCAAATTATCTCCTCATCGAATTCGCACCACCATCACCATCACTCTCCGTCGTCACTCACTTATTGGTCGACTACTCGATTCCCCAATGCTTCACTCTCCTCCACTTCTTCTCTGCAGCTAATTGGATCACTCCACTCCCCTCGCCGCCCTTCGTTCGCCGCAAATGTCGGAGGAGGCGATGACGCCGGCGGCGGAGGAGGAGGAGGAGGAGGGGATGATAGCGATGGAGATGCAGGGAGGAGAAACAAGGCTGAGGCGATCATGGCATTGGCTGAGGCCGGCAGATCTTTGGATAGCATTCCCAAGGATTTGGCTGCTGCCATTGAAGCAGGAAGGATTCCGGGGTCCATTGTTGGTCGATTTTTCGAGCTCGAGAAGTCGCCTTTCCTCGGTTGGCTCCTCCGATTCGGAGGGTTTAAGGAAAGATTGCTCGCCGATGACCTTTTCTTGACCAAAGTTGGTATTGAGTGTGGTATTGGGATTTTCACCAAGGTCTCTCTCTTGTCTCATCTTTGAAAGCTTTCCATTATTGCAATTCTTGATCTTAACTTAAAATTTGCATTCCCCTATCAATGTTATGTGATTGAATTGTTGCCTTTTGTGGCTCTGTTTATGTCTTGTGTTTGTAGTTGCAAGGATGGATTCAGTTCTTATATCTCTGAAAGATTCCTGCATTGTCTCATGTCTAGGTTTCTGACTCATTAAATTGCTGTATGTATGCTAGACTGCTGCAGAGCTGGAACGCCGCCGCGAAAACTTCACCAAGGAGCTCGATTTCGTCTTGTCTGACGTGGTATGGTTCCGTTTCGAGTTATGATAAACTGCGGTATGGCCTCACAACTCGAGTTTTTCTTGATGAAAGATGAAAATTTCACCAAGGAGCTCGATTTCGTGTTGGCTGACGTTGAGCGGTTCCTTTTCGTGTTATGATAAACTGCAACAGGGCCTTAGAATCTGGGATTTTCTTGATGAAATGTGCACACTCTTCTCATATGGTAGTACTGGCTAATGAGTAATGAACACTGAATCCTCATTACTTATAGAATAGTATGTCAAGTGAAAGAGCAGAAGATCAAAGTAGCAAGCTTTCAATGGTGCAAACTTATGAGTCTCACCTAAGCGACTTATAACGAGCTCGTTACGATGTTCATTGTGTTTTCTTTTCTCGTGTTTCTCAACCGTCTATGCTCATAGGTGATGGCCATTATCGCGGATTTCATGCTCGTCTGGCTACCTGCGCCTACTGTTTCCCTTCGACCGGCCCTAGCTGTCACTGCCGGAGGTCTCAATAAGTTCTTCTACGGCTGTCCCGATAATGCATTCCAGGTTATTCTTTAACACGCCTTCAAGCTTCGATACAGAAAGAGGGAAGCAAGACTATGTAGTGAATTAAGCATTCGTATCGCTGCTGCAGGTCACCTTGGCCGGCACGTCATATTCGTTCCTACAAAGAGTAGGAGCTATCGTTGTAAGTGATGAAGTACTTATCAACTTATGTAGTTCCGTTGATTATGAACTTAAGGTAGATCTGAGACTGAGAGGCTTCTCGTGTCCTTGCAGAGAAACGGTGCGAAGCTATTTGTTGTCGGGACAAGTGCGTCTTTGGTAAGTCGACTCTCACCTAATGCGACGAATCTTCGTACGTCGCTTATCTTAGTAGGAACCAT
Organism: Leonotis leonurus; assembly: GCA_026898415.1. NCBI lineage: Eukaryota > Viridiplantae > Streptophyta > Magnoliopsida > Lamiales > Lamiaceae > Leonotis > Leonotis leonurus. The sequence goes on from JAPKLX010000017.1 coordinate 488,849, forward strand.
CTCTTCTGAGAACTCGTCTCATCGCTGTTCCTGTCACAGATCAGCACGGGTATTACAAACCTGTTAATCACTGCACGAAAAGCAATTGATAAGAACTTTGAGGGCCGCAAATCAGAAGACGTTCCGATTTTATCGACAAGTGCTGCATATGGGGTTTACATGTCGGTATCGAGCAACATAAGGTGGGTAGCTTTCTAAGAAACCCATCATGGTTTCGTGCTATGCTCATTTAAGCTCGTTTTACGATAACGATACCGTGACGTATAGGTACCAAGTACTCGCTGGAGTTATTGAGCAGCGAATTCTAGAGCCGTTGCTGCACGAGCAGAAGCTCATACTCAGTGCACTTTGTTTCGCCGTGCGAACTGGCAATACCTTTCTGGGCTCATTAATGTGAGATTTCAGTACAAAGTACACCTCTCCCCGAACTTCATTGTTGTGAGAACTCGAGCTCACGTATTTTGTTGTTGCAGGTGGATCGACTTTGCACGATGGATCGGAATCCAGAAGGTACGCAGATAGAGAGCATAAACTCGGCGGAACCAAGCGGTCTCTCGATTGACAACGACCTTGTTGTACAAATCTCATCTTATTACATTTTCCTATGGCTTTGCTACATTCAACTTTGAATGATGTTCTGAACTAATGTGGAACTGTTTCAATAATTAATGATAGCTATAATAATTTATGCAATGCAGCATAATGTTGCGTCATTGCTATTTGATGAAGGTGACGAAGTCCTATTTCACACAAACATGTACCGATTTATCTTCTTATTGATTCTTGAAGAGGATACTAAATTATGTGTGTAGATAATTTCTTATGATCTTAAAAGTAACCTTGATTTTTAGTTGGGGAAAGTATTTTTTTTTTTTTTAAGATTGAAGGAAACATCATACAAATCAAACAATGGAGGATTATCCAACCACACTACATTGAAAAAGAAAATATGATAGTAGAAAATGAAAGCCTAGGAGTTCTGCAACAGTAGGAAAATCTTTTACTACTAAAATATTTTAGTGGAGAAATGTAATAGTTACAACTCTACACATATATTCAGACTTACTTGTTTGCCTTTGTTGTTTAGATCTATCATCATTCACCAACCAGATCTGACTGCAGAACTTTAACAAGCTTCGATAAGGAATACGAGAGAGGGAGAGAAATATGCAGAAGGTCTGAAACTATTAGTAGAGGGAAAGATGAGTACCTGAGTAGCCATCAAGCAAGCGAAGTGAGTAACTCGAACTAAGTTTGTTTATAAATGTATTTTCCGTCTATCTCCACACAAGGAATTCCAGCTATCTTCGGCCAATACTCGCCTTTGTCCCTCACACACCGTTGATTCAGAAGTGGACAGTTGCTAATCTCAAGATGCCAGAGCTGTTCGAGAAGGCCTTCCCTAGGCAAGACGTTAAGGTTTTCACAGTTCATGATGGATAGATGCCGCAGTGAGACCAGTTTTTCAAGCACTTCATTCAGAGAAGTGAGCTTTGGGAACCTAGCAATGGAGAATTTCGTTAGAGTAGGAGGAAAGAGACCGCTGTCCTTACCGAGTAGCTCGAGCTCTTTGAATCCACCACAGATGGAGAACTCCCTTAGAGAAGTGAGCCTGTGGAGGCCCCATTCTGTTAGGGGCTTGAATTTCTTAGAATCCCAGATCCTAAGTGAAGACAAGTTTGGAGGTAGATCACATCTCGGGAAGTTATCCAGCCTAGGACAACTTCGTAACTCAAGTGATACGAGGGTTCTCATGTTCCGAATCCTTGCTGGCAAGGACTTCAGGTTTGCACAATCTTCAATAGAAAGTACCCTCAGGCTCGGTGGCAAGCCTTGTTCGGGGAAATGCCTCAGACTATAACAATTGTTTAGCTTTAGCTCAGCAAGATATGTAAACCCATGCAATCGCTGAAGTAGATTAGTGAAGTTTGGCCAAGCCCATAAACTAAGATCTTCCAGCATCATGCTGCTGTTCTGGGGAAACGTCAGCTCTGAAACAGACTCGAGCTCGGTGCAGTTTTTGATTGCGAGTTTCTTTAGGGGAATTGGGAAATTACCTCTTGCCCAGGTCCTCAGAGATGTGCACTCCTTGATCTCCAACCTTTCAAGGTCAGACATGTTACTGGGCAGGGACTCCAGTGCATTGCAACTGAGTATTTCGAGACGTTTGAGCATAGGGGGGAGGCCACTCTCAGGAAAGCTGGTGAAGTTAAGACAATTCTTTATGATAAGTTCTCTTAGTGAGCTGAGATCACTCAAATCATTCGGAAGGGAAATCAAACTTGCACAGCGGAAGACTTCAAGAACTTCCAGTTTGCAAGGAAACTGCCGCTCTCCTTGTCCCATGGTTACAAGCTGCTTACAATCTGCAATTACTAGGCGCTTCAGGTGGGTAAAATGTTCGAGAGTAGTTTCGTCTGGCCACAGTGATAGCAGCCCATTGCAGCCACAGCACTCTAGAACTTCAAGTGCTGAAGAGGACTGGATAAGTTCCATTGGTAGATGTGAGAGCCCTGTAATTCCCTCAACCTTCAAGGACTTTAAGGAGTCGAGATTGGAGAAACTTTCTAGCAAAACCTTGCTACACTCCTGAAGATCCAACTCTTGAAGCCCAGGGAAGTTCAATGAAGAAATACTGGCTAATTTGCTGCATTTGGACATAGTGAGTTCACGAAGATGAGGGAAATTAATGCTCCCCCCATCAGTAGAGGCAGCCCATTTCTCCCACTCTGGCATGTGATCGAATCTTAGCGTCTCAAGCTTTGGAAATGGAACAACACCAGCTCCATAGAACTCAAGTGAAATGCATTTGACTTTTGGCATGCTTCCTATAAACAGGTGTTTAAGCTCCGGAAGTTGCCCTAGTGGTGGTAAAGATTTGCATTCCAAACAGCTTAACATGTTAATGCTGGATAATTTGCAAAACAAAGGATCCCCTATCCAACATGGGAAATTAACTCCTCCGTAAAACGAAATCTTGAGACTTCTCAAGTTCTCGTGAGGATGTAGAAACTCTAATACTTCTTCTTCAGCACCTTTGTCACGGGTCTGGTTTGTGTGACTACCCCATATCAGTTGTAGTTCATCAAGTACGTGTATGCACATACTTGCTTCCTTTACATCCTCAATGTTTGTCACATTTTGCAATCCCAAAATGGAAAGCGATCCCCTCAGTTGCTTTAAACCCCTTAATTCTCTTAATCCCAAGCCACCCGCTTTGCTCAAAACAATTTTTGGTAATGTCTGCAGGCTACTCAATTTACCAATTTCGACTGGCATATCTTTCAGTTGATCAGTACCAGAGTTATCAAGATGCCGCAACTTAGACAGCTTCCCCAAGGTTTCTGGTAACTCACATATAAAACGGCAGTTGCGTAGTGACAAAGTTTGTAGATTGTACATATCACCTAAAGTATCGGGTAATCTAACGATTGAAGTCCCAGATAGATTGAGATACCTTAGAAGTATCAAGCTGCAGACTGAACTTGGCACATCTGTGATGGAGTAGCCACTTAGAGATAGTACTCTTAAGCTGTGCAATTCAGGTATCAATTCAGCTAAGATCTTGTTTGATAAGTAGAAAGGAGGGCAAGCAAGTGCATTTTGGACAGGCATTGGTAAGAATGTCCTCAAGCCTCGAGCTTCAGTGAAAGCCTGAAATTTTCTGAAAACTTCGTATTCATGACGAAGAAATGAACCATATCGTGTTTTCAGAGGTATCTTGTACTCCTGATTTGTATCCATTTTCTCATCCAGACGATAGCATGTTTCTCCAGCAACAAATTGAGCCAAGTCATTTATAAGGTCATGCATAACAAAATACTCATCACTATCACCTGAACGCTGGAAAAGGGATCTCGAGAGTAGCTGATTGAAGTACTCAAGGCCTAACTCTTCCTTTGTTTTCCTCTCATTTGACTTTTCCAGAAAACCCTCTCCCATCCATAAATATACTAACTCATTTTTCTCAAAGTCATAATCCTTTGGAAATATGGAACAATAAGCAAAAAGATGCCTCAGATGTGGAGGAAGATGGTAATAGCTTAATCTCAAAACAGGAAGGATGTTCTCATCACGTAAATCCCATATCTTACTATTTAGCACTTCACACCACTCTTGCTTAGTTTCCTTAGAGCGCAAGAGACCACCAAGTGTCTTAGCAGCTAAGGGCAAGCCTTTACACTTCTTCACCAGTCCCAAACCGACTTCTTTTAACTCTGTATTGTTGTGGAAAGATTTCCCAGCATGTTGAGCCAACAATTTTAGGCAATCTTCTTCAGTCAAAAGTTTCATATGGTAAGCCATACGAGGTGAACCTACCACTGATGCGACACTCTCATTACGAGTTGTAACAATAATTCTGCTCCCACACATTCCCAACTGAAAAGGACGACACAGTTCTTCCCACTTTACATAGTTATCATTCCACACATCATCAAAAACAATAAGGAACTTGCTCTTTCCCAACTCCTCTTTTAGCCTCACTTGGAGTATATCCAAGTCCCTAGACTTACCAGGCTCTTTAGTTACAGCCTCAAAAAGTTTCTCAGTGATAGAAATCACATCAAATTCTTCAGAGACGCACACCCAAGCCAACACATGAAAGTTGTGCTTAACATTTCTATCATTGAAAACCAGTTGGGCAAGAGTGGTTTTGCCAATACCACCCATTCCAACTATTGGAACGACAGAGACATTGTCATGACACTCTTCATCCGCAAGCAACATTTTCATTATCGCTTCTTTGTCTTCATCTCTTCCATAGACCTGAGACTCATTCACCACAGAAGAAGTGCTACGCTCCCTCATTACCGATGAACGATTAGACGGACCTCCTGAAGTATCCTTCAGATCAAAGTCAGCCCTTTGCTTCACTATAGCCTGCAACCTATTTGTCACCTCCTTTATCTTCGACATCATCTTCGAATTAGATATTATTGTACTAGGCGCAAAGTTTCCGCAGATCGGGATAAATTTCCACACCATACTGGCTCTACTGTGTTGGATCCCCTTTGCTTGTTCAATGAGAGCTTGAGTATTGATTTCCTCCAATATATCCTCCAAGTCATAAACCAAGTCCCTGAGTCTCTCCAGCCATAATTTTACAGGCTTCTGTGTCAATTGCTTCTCCTCCGCATCTTCGAGCACTGCTTGAATAATCGACAAATCTTCTCTTAACTTCAGGAAATGGCTTTCCACTTTCTCCCGACTGGCCACGAACTTGATTGCTCCCGAGGTCAACTGCTGAAACAACACCTGAATTATAGCAGCCAGGAAAACCTCTGCTACCGGCATTGTTCTTAATTTTCCTTCAGAAAAACAAGCAGAGATACATGAATCAGAAACTCACAAAACAGTAGTAAATCATAATCATAAACATGATTTCTGATTTCTGACGCTAATTATCAAAAACCAAACTGAGGAATATCCAGCCACTAAATCGTCACGTTTAACATCAACAAACAACAAATCAAAAATCATCAACCAACAGAGCACTTGCAGTAAAATCTAGTAACTTCAGCTGTTATTGCCATCAATAAACCATGATACTTCAGCAACAATAGGTAGGATTATCACTTATGAAGTAGATCAAGTAACTCAGCTGGAATCATACGGAAATTGAAACAAAATCAACGGTCCTCGAGTAAAAGGAGAAACTATGAACACAAGCAGTCGACAACAAACGATTTCCGCTAGCGTAGTTACGGAAAAACAGCACGGCGACTTACAGAATTTATCAGCTACTTTGTGGAGGAAGATAATCTGCAACTGTGCATCAAGCTTCAAATGATTGGCCTCTAACTTCTTAGTTTGTGAAGGAAATGGAAATGCTGATGGAGACGGAGCTTCCCTTCTTTCTATTTACAGCGTTTCTAAGCAGAGTCAAGTCAACGATTCACATATTATCATGTTCACAAATTATATTTATTTTAATTTAATTACCTCAAGATTCATTTAATTTCGATTTTTTGTATCTTATTTATTATATTTTTAATTCGACAATTAATATATTAATTTACATTTTTTATTAAATTTAAAGCAAAATCATAAAATTGGTAACAAATTCATACAGAGAGTAGGTATAAGATCAAAAATAATAAATTTGAAGTCATAATACAATAATATAAATAATACTAATATAAAAAAATATTAATAAAATAGAGGGGGTCCTACCACTGTTAAACCCTTCTCCGCTCCGCCCCTTTTCCTTTATAACCAAAAACCCCTAATTCTCTCTGCAAACAAACTTCCTTTCACAAACTACTCCACCGCCGACCCCCGCCGCAGACGCCACTTACGCCGGTGAAATTCATCCTCTTCCTGCTCACCAATCGACGAGTACGTACCAGCTCCTTGTACTGCTGAATTTATATGTTTATTTCCACTGCGAAATCAGCTGCAGTTGCGTTAGAGTTACTGTATAAGTAGTTTTCTGAGTTTCGCGTGCTCATGGAGCTTTTTTATGTTCACGTTGTTTTGAACTTTATAGGTTAAACTTGTTTCTCTGTTTTTTAACCATCGTAAGTGGAATTATATATCTTCTCATACCGTTGAAGTTTTAATTGTGCAGTAATCAACAGTTGAGAACTTAACTAGCAATTTCGATCTTTCTCGGTCTCTGTTTTGCTCAAGAGATTAATAGCTAGTTTGTTTCGTAAATGCTAGCAATTTCTTGATATAAATGTTAAACAAGCGAGTCTTCTGAATCTTGCGGTGCTTGAAGAAATATCTTTTAAGAATCTATTCATACAAAATAATTTATCGGAAGTATTTTGTTTTCGGATATGGCTAAAACTCTAAGGTCGCTCTTGATTTTTATAAATCTGAAGAGGGATAAGAGAAAAAAAAAACTCAATCTTTAAAGTTTTATTTCCCCTCATTTCCACCCCGCCCTTTAAGTTGGAGGTATTATATTGTACCTCCTTGGAGCGAAAGTGATGAAGATTAAAGTGTCTAAATGAGGACTGAAAGGGAGCGATAAAAAAGGAGAAACTTAAAGGGAGTGTTTATCCTTCGTTATAAAACGATAAATTTATACCTCAAAGTGAATGCAGCCTAACTGTCTTCTATTCATTGCCCTCTGTGTTAGATTAGTAAGATTGTTTTTGGGCTTATGCTTGCAGTTTCAAATGGCTGGTCCAAAGATTAACAAGAAGAAGGGCGGTAGAGCAGTTAATCCTCCTCCAAGGAAGAAGCAGAAAGCATTGCCTATAATAGAAAAAGAACCTGAGAAGGAGGACATGATCAGTGATTCTGACGGCCCAGAAGAGCATGAAATGCTTGAGAACTCCGATGAGGAAGATCAGGGAATGGTCTCACAATCAGACATGTCTTCTGATGGTGATGATCCCTTTGCCAATGATATCCTCCAAGGAAGTGGCGATGAAGGTATAGTTTGCTTTTGTTATTGGACTTCAATTGGGATTAATATTTAGTCTCTTCACTTTCTCATGATTCTTTTTATGTTCTATTGTTTCAGAGGGAAGTGTTGACGAAGGTATTATTTCTTTGATGATTCGACAAAGATCATTCTCACTCTATAATCTTTTCAATGTGTTATAACTTTTTTCTTTTAATATTTTTGCAGAGGGGGAATCAGAGGATGACTCAGATTCTGATTTCTCTGATCTTGAGAAGGGAGCAAAAGCAATTGATGCAAGAAAGGCTCAAGAAGAAGAAGATGCAAAAGGGGAGTTGTTGCTTAACATAAACAACGAAGTTGATGAGTTCAGATTACCTACTGAGCAGGTTCAGCCTATAATATACTGTGTTTTTTTGCAAGATTTTATGTACTTGAACCCTGTGTTTTGCTTGTATGTTTAACACTTTCCTTATGTAACTTAGGAGCTTGAGGAAGAAGCACAGAATCCCCCAGATCTTTCCAATCTTCAGAGAAGGATAAAAGAGAGTATGTTTGGCTCAATGCCCAAATTTTCAAGAGTTTAGATACTTGTATAATTCTTGAAGCTTTGAGTTACACTTTCAGTTGTACGGGTGCTGACGAATTTTAAGGCTTTGAGGCAAGAGGGTGCTACACGCAAAGAATATGTGGATCAACTTAAAACTGATTTAATTTCATACTATGGATACAATGATTTTCTAATTGAAGCTCTGATTGAGGTAATGATGTTGTTCAGGATATGATTGATTCTGACAGGCCTTGATCGCCTAGTGCATTGCTTGTGAATTGGTAATTGTAATTTGTAATGGTTGTGCAGATGTTTCCAGTTGTTGAACTAATGGAACTTATTGAAGCTGTTGAGAAGCCTAGGCCCATTTGCCTTCGAACTAATACTTTAAAGGTGATGTAACGTGTGAATTCATCTATCCACATGCTTTTTGTACATTCTTATAGCAATACAAGTAGCATCTGCTGATGCTTTTCTGTTTGATTTTAGACTCGACGAAGGGACTTGGCAGGTGTTCTTTTAAATAGAGGAGTTAACCTTGATCCACTAAGCAAATGGTCCAAAGTAAGTCTTTTTTATTATAATCTTTAATGTGTGAGTAATTGGCTCGGGTATGAAAGTCATTTATTCATTATATATAAGGACATATAATGAGGTGATTGTACTCGTGTTTTTGTAGGTCGGTTTGGTTGTATATGATTCACAAGTTCCAATTGGGGCAACTCCAGAATATATGGCTGGTCATTATATGGTATTCAGATATCTCTGTTATTTACTCTTTAACGTATCTCATGCAATAAAGCTAATGGTTTATTGCTTTACAGCTTCAAAGTGCAAGCTCTTTTCTGCCAGTAATGGCCCTTGCTCCTCAGGAGAAAGAGAGAATTGTTGACATGGCGTAAGTATCTGTTATCCAGACCCTTGGTTCACATATTTCTTATGAAATTTTCATAAATCTAGTTTATACACAACTTCTCTCAACTCATTTACTGCATCTGTAGGGCTGCACCTGGAGGTAAAACAACCTATATTGCTGCTCTTATGAAAAATACTGGTAAGAAACAGATTAAATTTAATTCCTTTTACGTTAAATTATTACATGTGCCAAGGTATTGCTTAGTACGTGCAACTAACACACAATCTCTCCTGAAAGGTATGATCTATGCAAATGAGATGAAGGAGTCAAGGCTCAAATCCCTCACTGCAAATATACACCGGATGGGTGTAACAAACACCATAGTTAGCAACTACGATGGGAGGGAGGTGATAATTTTTGCCTCTCTATTCCAACTCCCATAGAAAGTTATATATATATATATATATATTTGCTGTTTGCATGCATTTGTGTGTTCTCTTTCCCCCTTTATGTCCATCTCTATAGTAATATCCCTTTATTTTGTGGTGAAAATAATATTCCGTCTCCTGTATTTTCTGCTTCAGCTGCCCAAAGTCTTGGGAAACAGCTCGATCGATAGGATTTTATTGGATGCCCCATGCAGTGGCACTGGTGTAAGCAGTGAAGTTATTTTTAAAATATGCCGAGCTTCCTTTTGGATTCAATATGATGAAAGTTAATGCTCGTTGCAGGTTATTTCTAAGGACGAGTCTGTGAAAACCTCAAAAAGTGCTTTAGACATACAAAATTGCGCTCATCTACAAAAGGTACACATACTTCTGTTAGAGATGACATTGTTCACTGCCAAGTGTTTTATCCATAATGCCACTTACCATTACTGATGACAAGATATCTCATAACTTTTTTATCTTTTACCGGAAGTCTCCTTTGGGTAATTCTATTGGAATTTACTTTCATTTTGTTTTACACAATGCTAAGCTTCAACCTTTGAGTGGTTTAGGAATTGCTGCTTTCTTTTTAGCAAAACTTGATGCTACTGTCCAGAAAATTTGTCATGTGCAGATTAACAAAAATAATTGATCCAAGATGTTATTTCCTTTTTGCTTGACAGCAATTGATACTTGCGGCAATAGATCTTGTGGATGCCAACTCAAAGTCCGGAGGTTATATTGTCTACTCGACTTGTTCCATAATGGTTGCTGAGGTTTGTAGCTTTTTAGACTACCTATTGGATCTCCAGTCTCAATCTATTATCTTTTCTCAACTTTTGAAGTTTTCAGAATGAAGCAGTCATTGATTATGCACTCAAGAAGAGGGATGTTAAACTTGTTCCTTGTGGCCTTGATTTTGGACGTCCTGGGTACTGCCAATTATGATTAATGTCTCCTTCAATGATTAGGATACATGAGTGGTAATGTTTCTGACGAGTTAAAGTTTCTTTCCAGATTCATTCGCTTCAGAGGGCATCGTTTTCACACTTCCTTGGACAAGACGAGGCGCTTCTACCCCCATGTTCACAACATGGATGGATTCTTTGTAGCTAAGGTATGTCTCATACCCATATGTACCATCTGCTTGATATATTTCGCCACGTACATGTCTTTATTCTATTCTATCATAATACTTCTGTGTCTATAACTGAATAAATTATGCAGTTGAAAAAAATGAGCAACTTGAAACCAAACTCTCAAGAGCCTGAAGCTGGAGAGGTGGAGGAGGAGCCTGAGTTGATTGAAAGCAATGATGGCCAGGAAAAGGTTGTTGTGAAAGAGAAGAAACAACTGAACAAGGGCTCTAATATAGTTGGGACAGTGAAGAAAACATCTTTGAAGGAAAAGGAAAAGAGGAAGAAAAAGGAATGGCCTTCAAGAGAGGAAATTGCAAAAAACAGGTATTATGACATTACATTACATCACATAAGGATCATCAATACTCAATACTAAACCTTGTATGTACGTTAAGAAAGTGTAATTCAGTGTGTTGGTTTATTTGCTTATTTATTTTTGTTGGTTTGCAGAGAGGAGAAACGACAGACTTTGAGGGAATTAAAGAGGAAAAGGTAAGTGCGAGAAAAGCAGGGAAAGGGCAAAGGCTACATTGCTGGGAAATCGTTCACTGTAATACTTGGAACTGGGAATGCTTATTATTACAAATTTGTAACTTTTTAATTAAGATTTTGAAACAGTTCTGTAAAGATGGATTCAATGTTCGATTTCATTAATGAATGGCATTTTTGACTATGAGTACTACATGATTCTTTCCTTCTTGCGACGTGCGTATTCTTAATCCAAGTTGAGCTTTATTTTTTATATTTAACTAAAATTCACTCATCTCCATTAAGATTCAATTCTGCATCATTAGAAGGGATCATTAAAATTGAGAATTGCCTTGACAAATTGCGACACTTTTCTGAAACAAAGACTTGCTTTCTTAGTAGTCTCTGTACCCAAATTCTTGAGGCCATTTTTAGCAAGATGGGGATTATTATATTTAAACCCAACAATAGCATATTATTAATATATAAAGAAAATAAGAGAAACGTGTTAAATGTTCAAAACTCTCTATAAGTTAACCACATGTAAGTGTTACCACACATTGTCTCGGACAAGCTAAACATAAAACAGACTTCACTTGTCAATATAGTATCAGATCATCAATCAAAATAATGGGTCAAAGGTAAACGAATCTCACCACAGCAATGTTCATTGCTTTCTCTACTATGTTAGAATGTGGGCTGCTCTTCCCTTCCTCTCATTGTGTTGTCACACTTTTTGCAAGATTCCGTGGTTGATCCACATTGTATCCACGTAGAACAGTCAGATGATATGCCAAAAGCTGCAATCTCACAACAACCGATGTAGTAAGTCTTCGAGTCAAGCTGCAGTTAATATCATGACAAGAATTTGAGCAGAGAAAGGGGGGTGTTATTACCTGCAGAGGGACTATGTTGATTACTGGCTGTAGGCAGTCCTCAACCTGAGGGACTTCAATCACACGGCAAGATCCACCGACACTTACAGATGCTGCACTGCCCTTTGTGCACATCACTATAAGCCGACCTTTCCGGGCATGAAGTTGCTGAATGACAGACTGTTGTTTGCTGAAAATCAAATCAAATTTAACAGGCTAGAATCGAGAATTAGAAATCCGAAACTGCTTTTACTACCAAAAATCGAACCTGAAACAAGCATCATGGGTGGCTATAACAACTATCGGAAGGGTCTCATCAACTAATGCCAAGGGGCCATGTTTCATCTCTCCAGCAAGTATTCCTTCACTATGCATAAGTGCGACTTCTTTTACCTTCAAGGCACCTTCCAGTGCAGTTGCATAGTTGTACCCTCTCCCGAAGACAAGAAGTGACTGTTCTGCGATCAGTAATTTAGCAAGATCTTTCATCTCCTCATCCAGTTTGAGAACCTCTTTCACCTTATCTGCAAATCATCGAATCAGGGACCACAATCACGACACATGTCTCTACAACAGTCTCAAATAAAGTATCATGGTCGTGAGCAATATATTGAACATACTCGGCAAATCAAATAGGCCATCTATTATTGCTTCACGTCTTGCTTGACTAGAAATTGTGTCATCTCCAATTGCCAGAGCCAACATAGCCATGACAACGATTTGACTTGTGTATGCCTGTTGGTGGAAGTACTTAACAAGATTAATATAACTGCTATATGGTGACAAAAAGGACAGGAAACTAAAAGACAAATATGTGGTTTATGGTTACCTTGGTACTAGCTACCCCGATTTCACAACCAGCGTTTATGTGAACTCCGCAATGTGTGTGCCTCGCAATTGCACTGCCAACAGTGTTGGTGATGCCGACACATAATGCACCATTTTCTAATGCATATTCTAATGCCTGCAACGTGTCTGCTGTTTCCCCGGATTGACTTACATAAACAGTTGTATCTTCTCTGTATATCGGCCCCTGCCTATCAACCAAATCACTAGCAATCTCCATTGTTACAGGAATACCTGCAACACAAAATCACATGAACTGTGGAATCTATGGAGCCTAACAGTGAATGTGTAAAATACATGTCATGAACTGGACAAACCAGAAAGTTCTTCCAGAATTGGCCTTGCAGCTAAAGCTGCATTATAACTTGTGCCACAACCAATGAAAACTATTCTTCGACTTCTCCGTATGGTTCTGAGGTGATCCTTTAACCCTCCTAGAAGAACACTCTTTGCTTTGCATGATCCTCCACGTATAAGCCTTCCTCTCATTGTTGTAGTAAGAGATTCTGGTTGTTCATGAATTTCTTTCTGCATATAATGCTCGTATTTCCCTTTATTTATTTGCTCAACTTCCATTTCCAGTACTGAGAGTGCACGTTGGACAGAAGCAGGTCGTTTTAGTTTGTCACGACCTTTTTCTTTAGCATTGTCAAACTTGAAAATGGATGCACCCCCATCCTATAATCACATAAACCAATAATAGTGAGACACGAGGGAGGGGGGGGGGGATCATCAACTCAAATTTTTTATTCATCTCTTCTCTGATATGAAAGGGGAAGAACAATAAAAGACACCAAAGGATAGAAAGAAGATCAGGGTAGCAATTTGTTCTTAGTCATATGATACTCCGAGCTTGTGGTCAGTTATTTGTAAGGGATAACATTAAATTCAACTATACAAATATTATCAGAACCTCGTATTAAAAAAGTACCTTGATATGGACAACTTCACCATCCTCAATCACCAAAACTTTTTTTGTGTGCTCCACCAGAGCACTGGCATCACTTGACAAAAAGAGTTCCTTTGGCTGCCCATTGCTTGAAAGAAATTTTGTCTCATTAAAAGATGCTCTAATTGGTTCTTCTGTTAACTCCTGCATTTTGAGGAATGCCAGTTTTCAGTACATATCATATGTATCCAGGATTTCAGTTCTCAGATTTGTGTTCAGTCTAAGACTTGCCTCGGAACAAGCATACAGGTTTTGAGGATACAAGCACAAAATTCAATGAGAATTAGAAGACCACACAATTACTCAAAAAGGAAGGACCAAGAAGGGTTCAAAACTTCAATTATAAGGTAGCTGTTACAAGAGAGTCACAGACAGCTTACTTTTACACCAAGGAGCAATGGACTACCACGTTTGCAAGCAATCAATTCATTGGGATAGTGTATGCTTTTGAATATCAGAGCATATGCTCCTTCCAGATGCCTCATAACTTCGAGCACAACTTGACTGAATGTGACACTCTTGTCACCTACACAAATCACTTGCATTAGCATACTTTTAATCTAGTAGCAGAAAAACTTCTCATATGAAAGGATTAACTTAGAGGAAAACTTATTACAAGAGAATAAGTGATCAATTTGAGTACAAAGGCTGCAGCAAGATGACACAGACAAGTAAATGGTCTATAGAACAAGTGCATTTACAGTTGCGAGAACAAACCTTCCTCATTGGCATTGTCAAAAACAAACTTTGCAAGCTTTGGAATGACTTCAGTATCAGTGTCAGATTCAAAGGTGAAACCATGACGAACTAGTGTCTCTTTTAACACCTAAAGACCATACAACATTCCATCAGTAGCATTAAAGAGAAAAATAGTATCTGATAAGGGCAATTAAATTAAATCAAAGGAAAATGGAAACAGGAAAATTGCAGCACATTATCAATTTTACCCAAAGAAGTCACATCCCTTTGCATAATAAAAACATGACAATTCTTTAATTAGTGATGAAGGGGGGGGGGGGGGGGGGGAATTGGGAAGGGCAAATAAACCTCATAGTTCGTAATAACTCCATTGTGAACAACCAAGAACTCGTTTCTTGGATCAGACGTCTGAGGATGGCTATTCCTTGGTGCTGGTTCTCCATGTGTAGCCCAGCGAGTGTGTGCTATTCCAGCATGAGCCGAGAATGACTCTTCCAAATTTAAATCAGTAGCTGCTACTTCTGAGAATATAAAATAAGAAGCATCACTACCAAGTTCTAGACATTCCACAAGAGAGAAAATGAAACTCCACCGCATCAAAAAGCTCGGTAATATTAATAGATTATAAGTAAATCTCTGTAAAAATTAAAGATCAGATAAATTATATCCCTTGTCATCAACTTGTTTGTGGCACATTCATCTCACAACCAAGTGGTTCCTGGAAAGATTATCCCTTTATAAAGCTTTCATTAAAAAGAGGGCAATTTATACAATATGAGCAGTAACATAACATCATTAAACACAGCTTCACTTGAACCAAAATCCATATACTAAGAAAAACAGTCCTAAACGGAAAAGGGAATATAAAAGCAAAAGTTTGTGAGTTACATTCCGAAGCACTTCATCCAAAAATCCCATAATAATCCTCAGGTTAATTGTACAACTTTTACCTTCTACACTCCTATCGAAGGAAGGAACTTAAAGCCAGCAATCCACGACATACAAAACCAGTTGAATTACCATTCTACTCAAACGGCACACTCATCAAACAACAAAACCCACTCACACTAGGCGATCCGATTCTCCGAGGCTCAGCCTTCTAAACTCGTAGCCACTCTAAACACGTAATACTACCACCCCCCAAGCGTAAAAAAGCCGCAGAAATGCCACATTTTCAACACTCCAACCAACAGTAACCACTGAATCGTAATTTCGTGATCTAACACATTCAAAAAACGGCAGTGTCAAAAAAAAATCTACCGTGATAGACAGATTTGACGAGGGATTCGATGTTGCCTTCCTTGCGGAACACAAGCGACGGAGGTACAGCAGCACCGTTGGCGTCGGAGCAAACGCAGCAGGAGTCGATCGAAATTCCGGCGGAGTCATAGCCCCTGTACTCGAGGCGGCGGAGGCCGTTGAAGAGAACTTCCAAAATGTAGCGCCGCTCTCTGCTGACGTTGAAATTCAAGTATGCGAAAATACCGCACATGATTTGATAGGAAAATATTGCGGTTTCTGGTGTGAGAAATGAATAGATATGTAGGAGAGAGACCGTTGATTGATCGAGGGAGGGAGATGAAGATTGGCTCTTTGCAAGAAATGTGACAGCAGCAGCTTTTGAGTTCATGAGCTGGCGTGTTCCCACCAATCGGAAGCCTCCACTTTTTTTCTTGGACTCAGAAAATTAATGCAAATTGTCAATTGACTTTTTGAGATATTCCTTTTAAAAATTTAGTAATTATTTCAATCATAAAAATGGAATTGATTTTTGTGTTTAATTCAAACTATTGATAGTATAATAAAAAAAATATTCAAATAAAATAAATAATACTCCCTTCGTCTCATTCAAGACGGTTTTTTTTGCCATTTCCGTCTGTTCCTTTATAGTAACATTTTTGTGCTTTAAATGTATTGGGTAAATAAAAAAAATGGATTATCTTAATATGTGTGTGAAAAAGTCATCTTAAATGTGCGGAAAAGTCATCTTAAAAGTCATTTTTGTCATAAATATTTTTTTATTTAAATTTAATTTTTTTAGGTCGTCTATGAAAGTAGGAATTGTATAATTATTTTACAATCACACAATCTATACATAGATATAATTTAATAAAATTGAATATTACGGATAAATGATATAATTTAATACGATTAACACTATTTAGCTACAGTTTTTAATTCCATTGATTGTAAAATTAATTAAGATAGTATTTAATTACAAAAATATAAAAATAATAGTTATAATTTAAATATTATTATATTGATGACTATTATTTGTTTTTTATAATCTTATATGTCTATTTATAAATTCACCCTATTGATATGTGTTTCTATTGTTATAAAAAAACTATTTAAACATAGCATAATAAAATATTCGAATTCAATACAAAAGATTTCCTCATTAATATCTCAAATATTGATTTTTTATAATACATACTTCCAATTGCCGAATACATGGATAGGTGATTCGACTTCAATATTAAAGATTTTGAACATAAATATATTTTAAATAGATGGAGAAATTGATGAAGCAAAAGATAAGTAGAGACAATAATTTGATATATAGTAACGACAACCCAGGTCCAAACCCTGACTTATTTATACATATTTATTTTTCTTTTTAGCATGCATACAAATATTGTGTTTTTTAAAACTTGTAAAATAAATAAATATGTTTAAATAATCGAGAAAATATAATAAGAAAAATATATTTAAATAATTGAAATAATTTAACAAGAAAAATGTGTCTGAGAAGAAAGAGAATATTAAATTATGAAGTGTAAGAGGATACTCATTCATTAAGGACATATAAATAGGTAAGCCGTTGTTTTAGTTTTATTTATATATGTAAAAGCTTAGTGAATCTTAATTTTATAAAAGTTGTGTTTGAATAATACTACATAGTAGTAATATACAATTACATATATTTTTAATATATAGCTTTTTGGTCATATTTTTCAGCCCAACTAGCTAGAGAGCTTACAAAAGGTTCGGGCCGGGCTCACCGGGCTACATTGCATCAAAAATTTATGATCCAACCGGGCCCATAAACTAAATTATAGTGCAAATATGATTGGGCCAAACAGTGCAATCTAAATCGTAATGGGCTCAAGAATTGGATGGGCTGGTCCAATTAAATATTTCCTCTAGCCCGCAACAAATATAACAATGTAGTATATCATTTTAGAATAAATAAAAACATACAAAAATGTGTTTAAATTATAGTGTAATTGCATGTTTTTCCAACAACAAAGATAATAATAATAATAGTGTATATATATATATGCTGTTTTTGACAATGACTTAACAGATGTAGTAACAACAAGATACAGATGCAGACAACAAGATGAGGTGGGTTCTGTTGACATTTATTTTAGGATAAGGTGGATTCCATTCATACAACTTGTTTCTTGCTCAGAACTCAGAATGCGACCATTAATAACCCAAGTTTTCCCTTTTTATATAAGGTGAATTTTGTGAATTTGTACCCACTTTCAATGGTTAGTTTGCACTTTTTATCATGCATTTTTAGTAGCAGTATTAGCATGAGCTTCAAATAGTTAAACTACACCAAATTTTTCTTGTGATTTTAATTGTTAAAACTTTGGCTGTAAAATTGCTGGTATCATATTATCAAATAGTATCATGGAACTCTTGTCAGACCCTAAAAAATATTATATTGTCAGAACAATATTCTTTGCAATTAATACTAACTACTTCCTTCCTTCGTGGCCACATTTGATCAAATTTGTGAGAGTTTTTTAGTCAAACGCGGTCACTTTTAGTAGGACAGAAGAAGTATTTGCAATTCTCGTTTGTCAATTTTGGGGCCAATTTGACTCAAATAATTAATTAATAAAATTTAATAGTTGGTTAGCAAGTTATGCTGCGAATCATACTTAATTTTCATTCGTCCATTACATTTAAACTTGATTCAATATATATTTTAATATAGTGCTTTCATTTTATATAGGGCAAAGGTGCAAATGCACCCCTAAAGTTTTTTGGGAAGACCATATACACCCTTAACGTTTGATTTAGACCAATTACACCCTCAACGTTTAAAAAACGGGACAAAATGCCCCTTCTTTTTTAAGTCTTGTTAATAGTGATATTATATAAATTGATTTTCAGTTTTTTATTTTTTATTTATCTATTATACTAATATTATTTATTTACATATTTATTTTTGTAAATTCAGGATATTTTGTCCCGATCTAAAAATTTTGGTCCTGTTGAGATTTCGGGACCGTTCGAGAGTAATCAGGACATTTTTTTCGGGACCGGAACCAGGACCGGTACTTACAATTTTCTAATTTTGAAACTCGAGAGTTCCGAAATTCTGATCGGGATCAGGACTGACACCTAAAATTTGATAATTGTTGAGATCGGGACCGGGATTTTCGTTCACGTCCTGATTCTTACCTCAATTTGCAATATTACGTAAAAGTAAATATTATGTAAAATTATTACATATTTATAATACTATTGGGTGAAAATAAATGTACAAATAGATAGTAATGATAAATAATAAATAAAGGGCAAATGCGCAAATACACCCTTAAATTTGAAAATTAAATGTTAAAAAATCGGGAGTTCCGAACGGAATTCGGGACTCCAGAATTCCAAAAAATTTTAATTTCTCAATTTCAGTCTCGGTCCCGGTCCCGAAAAATTCGAAACTCGGGACGAAACCGGGAAAATCCCAAGTCTCAATCCCAAATTTTCACCCCTAATTACAAATATGTAATATTTTTATCTCATATTAATCTATATATTTATTTGTATTTAATAATATTAGGTAAAAATAAATATGTAAATAAATAATATTAGTATAATAGATAAATAAAAAAATAAAAAACTGAAAATCAATTTATATAACACTACTAACAAGACTTAAAAAAGAAAGGGGCATTTTGTCCCGTTTTCTAAACGTTGAGGGTGTAATTGGTCCAAGTCAAAGGTTAAGGGTGTATATGGTCTTCCCAAAAAGGTTCAAGGGTGCATTTGCACCTTTGCCCTTTTATATAATATCCTGAGTAGGGTTCGAGATCTACTATATTGTTTTTAAATGAATATACGTATTGATTAGAATTTTAATTTTAAATAATATATTATTTTAAATTGAATTATGTACTGAGTTGGATGAATCTACATGTTATAAATAGAAGTTTGAAATATAAATATATTTTATAAAAGAGATCAAAATAACAAAATGTTATAAATTTGATGAAAAATATATATATACTGTTGCGACTAGATAAATTTACTATTTATAACATGCATCAATTACAAAAAATATGTTTACTGCACTTTCTTTAGGTAAACAAATAAATTAGAAAAATATATTTATTACACATGTTTGGATTTATTTGAACCTACACAAATTTATGCCCAACTTATATGTGGGAAGTGTTCACGAATCAGAAAGTATAATTTAACGTGATCGTAATGAATGTGCTATATTATATAAATAAAATAAATATTTTTATTTTTATTTTAAATTAAATATTAAATTATATCATAATTAATTAATTAAAATAAAAAATAAAATTTAATAAATTATTATAAAAAATTATTTATATGACATATCGCATCAATTACAAATACGTTGAAATAATATAATATGTGGTAGATAGTAATATTTGATTGTATTTATTTATTTATTGCACATTATCGAAAAATAATTATTTGAAGATGGTACGTTGCCTCGAGGAAGAGTCAACAAATAATTTGATAATGGATAATTAGATTGTAAAAATCAAGAATATACTATAATATAGACTATTCTAGACTAGTATGTAAGGATGGATGTTTACTGTCTCATTTATTGATGAATTGCTTCTATTGCTTACCAACAGTTACATAAATTTTCATTTATTTCGTTTTGACCCACCCCTTTCTACCTATTGTACAACAAATTAATCATTGCAAAGTTGTTACATCAAATTAAATGATCCACATAGCATTGAAGTTTGATGTTGTGTATATTTAGCATATTTTGAAAATTCACAATAATCACACATTTCATATTATTTTCTATCTCAATTTTTTTTTCTTCAAAAATTAATAAAATACTCTGGTCTTTGACCAAACACAACAAAGATTAATAGGACGGAGAAACTTATAATTTGTATGTCATTTATAAAACGAGTTGAGTCGAATCAAGTCGAATACTAACCAATTTAAGCTCGGCTCGTTTAAATATTAGGACATTCGAGTTTAGTTTGAGCTCAATTTGAATTTTTAACTTGTTGATTGAGCTTGACTTGCCATATAGTCATCGAGTTCAAGCTCCGCTTAGTTTGACAATATTGTTCTCGAACTTAAGCTCGATTAGTTTGATATTTTCATCGAATTAATTTTGAGTCATGAATTGATTTCGTTTGTTCGCAAACATGTCACCTGAACATATCCATGGACTGTGAACCTTGAATCTAGTTAGAACACTATCCGAGAGGCATATAATGATACAAATATGATATTCATAGTAATATATAAATGTACAACTCATGTTCACATGTTAGCTCAATTGAAAGTTCGGTAACATCTTTAGATAATATATAAATGAACAAACGAATTCAATGTTTGATTCAAACTTGATTCTATAAATGTATTAAGCTCAAAATTGTGTTGGATCAACTTTTTTATTATCAAAGTGAGCTTCGAATAAAATTGTCTTTATCCGAATTCACAAATATATATACTTCATCCGTCTCATTATTAATGACACGTTATTTTTATGTATATATATTTTAAAAAATGATTTTTTGTGTATTAGTGTGGTCCAATAAATTTTACTAACTTTTTAAGAGTAAAATATTTTATTTTGGAAACGAGTCATTATTATTTGGACAACTCCAATAATTAAACACATGTTAAAGGAGTATATTGTGCATAGAAAATCGTGCATCCAATAGGAAGTCAGCATGGGCCATCCACACAGGATCATAACTCAGCTTCTGAAACTGGTCGGAACGGTCTTGCGAAAAGACATTCACTACCCTCGGTAGTGCATGCCACGCTCTCCTCACGGCGCGTGGAGGATAAATCCCCAACCCGCACACGAAAAGCTACTGTAAAAATGGGTCAAGACGTACAACTGTCGTTGCCAATTGCACCACCAATCCATAACCAGAAAATCTAACGCTCCTCACTAGACCGCCGCCGCCGCCGCCAATGGGCGCCGAAGAGCCTGTAAGTCCTCCACCTGCAAGGCTGCAACCGATTTTTCGAAATTGCAACTGATTATTCTTCTGTGCTCAAGGATTTAATGCCTTTTTGTTTTTGTAGGTGGTGTTGCAGGGAGGGAACGAGAGAGAGGAGGGGAAGGATTTGGAAATGGGGAAGGAATCATCACCACTGCAAACACAAACACAAACGCAGCCTCCAAATCCGTTCCACATGTCGCGAATGCAGAGATTGAGTGCTACCAATCCTCTCCGCCTCGTCATGGATAATGCAACCAGAGTCGCTTCTCCCTCCCCCGCTCACCATCCCCCGCCTCGCCCTCGCGCTCAGCCGCCGCCGCCGCCGCCGCAGCAGCAGCGCAGCCCAGCCCCATCCTCCCCTCCACCCTCCGAGTCGCCGCCGCAAACACAGCCTCGCTCCACACCCACCCCACAGGTAAAACAACAACATAATCGGTGAATTACACCTTTCTCTCGTGTAAATATGATATTTGAATCTGCTCTGCACCAGCAATCGGTGGTGGTGACGTTGAATTCGCGAAAATATACAAACAAAATCTCGCTCTTCGTCTTCACCCTGCACATGATCGGCGCAATCGGACTGGTCGGATTCCTAATATACAGAGGCGTAAAGGGGCTCCTCGAGGAAGGCAGCGCTCGGAGGAAGGAGAAGAGGATATTAAAGTACTTTCTCCCTCAAGTGGAAGCCGCAGCTCTCCTCAGCATCACTCTCGCCTTCACCTGGCAAAAGGCAGTCCGAATGTGGCCCAGAATCATGGTGCACATCATTATTTGGGGATCCTTCGCCCTAACCCTATCCACCGGAATACTCCTAATCTGCTTCCAAACCCCCGCCACCGACGGCATCGGCGTCCTCTTCATGGCCTTCGCCGTCGGCAACGGCCTCTACGCTTGCTGGGTGACTCAGCGAACCGGATTCTGCTCGAAGATCTTCGTCAAATCCCTGGAGCCGGTTTCGAAATTCTCCGATCTAAACCAGCCAACCTACTGGATGCTCGGAGCAGGATTCTTATGGATGTCGGTGTGGATCTTGGCAGTGGTTGGTGCTTTGAATTTCTACGTACCGCCATTGATGATTCTAGTGCTGGTGCTGAGCCTTGCTTGGACTGCTGAAGTGATGAGGAATGTGGCGAATCTCACCGTAAGCAGAGTGATAGCTCTGTACTATCTCAGAGGAATGCAGTCCAGTACTCAATTCTGCTTCCAAAGAGCACTCTCCAACAATCTCGGCAGCGCCTGCCTCGGCTCCCTCTTCGTTCCCACCATCGAGTGTTTGAGGATCGTCGCACGGGGCTTGAACCTGATTGAGGGGGAAGACGAGTTCATGTTCTCCTGCGCTCATTGCTGCCTCAGAGTCATGGAGTCCATCTTTCGCCGAGGTAATGGCTGGGCCTATGTTCAGGTGCGATAAGCCTCACTGCTCGAATTCACAATCTCACGAATAAACCTTCAACCTTGCTTGTCATTTAACAAGAAATCGAGATGTTTTGGCGCAGATTGCAGCGTACGGGAAAGGGTTCGTGCAGGCGTCGCAGGACACTTGGGAGCTTTTCGTGAAGAGGGAGATGAGCGAGGTCGTTGACTCCGACATAACCACTGCCGTCTGCTTCCTCACCGGAGTTTGCAGCGGCTCAATGTGCGCCATCATGGTCTCCGCATGGACGGCCACCGTGCAAACAGGCTACATCGGAACCCTAGCCGTTCTTGCTACCATGATCGGTTACCTAATGGTTGGTGCTCACTGTCGGTGAGCCCGGACTCACCGTGAGGTCGAATGTAGTAGGGTTTATCAATCTCTCTTACATTCGACCATACAACTGAGTCCGAAATCACCCAAAGTTTTTGTGTTTCTTGAATTATTAATCACTAGTATCTTCCAATGATGCATTACGTTTTCTCGACAGACTAGGATTGCGATGGCGTTGCCACATGCGTGCGTGAGCTGTTACTACGTTTGCTACGCAGAGAATCCTGAGAACCGGCTATTCGACCGGACCATACCAGATCGGATCGAGTTGATGAAATCGGGACGGCTCGACACAGTCCCGACTCCAAGAGTGCCACGCCGGTTTCAAAGGTAGCTAGGGCTTGTGGTTTAGAGTTTAGATTTGATTTTTGTCCATTAATGTACATAATCATGTAATATTAAAATTTTTGAGGTGAATCTTGAAGATGAATAAGATAACTAGCTAGTGCCTTTTAACATTGGTGGGCATATTCATATGTATTCCTATAGTATCAAGTGATAATAAGGCAACAAAAGGGATGCTTTTTTTATGCTTTATGGGATCAAAATTTGGATCTACTTTTAGGGAAATATGCTATTCGATATTCTATGGGTTGTCCCACTAATTATCTTAGTTTGCTTAGCCTGTATTTTATTAAGATAATCAGGTGGTGAATGGCTATAATTGGTTGGTGTAATCTCGATGCATTATTATTGTTATTTATTTCAAACTGGGGTGGGTGAGTTGTAATTAGAATATAATAGAGTTATAAGCTCGTGTGGTCGCTGTCACTTGTTTAGTGATCCTTTTTAAGATACATATGAAATTCAAATTTAAAGGCTAAAATTCTATTAATAATAAGCACTAACACACATGCATACATAATGTAAGACACGTCTCACGATCACTTAGTGTTATTGCACAACACGATTTCTTTTCATTTTCCAACTCTAAATAAAAGGAAATACATGGGATAAACCTCAAACGTTTCAACTTTCAAGCATGGTTTGGATTTGGAATGCTATCTATTGAATTTGATCCACATGCACTTTACAAATTAGAATGGTGACATCACGCAATATTCCATTTTAAAAAAAAATGTTTTGAAATGATATAATTAAATAAACCTTTGCGTTTAAAAATGAAATAGTGCCATAAGATCATTCTAATTCGAATTGATTAATTTTCAACTACATTTTAGATAGAACATTTTATAATGAAATAATAAAAGTAAAGAAAGCGTAGGGAAAGGGGAATAGTATTTAGGAGAATATTCAAAACACTAACACGATAAGCTAAGTGGGAGAAATGGAAAATGTCAATTTCAAAATTAGAAACACGTTTTAATGACTTGGAAGAGAATGAGATGATTGTTATACAAAACCAAAAGCAAGTAGTTGTCATAGAGGAATGACGCTTTATTGGAGCTTATGAAAAGCGTGCAAAGTAAGCAGCGTACAACTTGTAAGTTGTACCTACAACACTGTGTCTATGTATGCGTATGCAATTAAGCAATTCCCACCTTTTTTGACCATTCACGTACATATATTTATTTTATTTAATATATCCTGTTATTATTCAACACACACAGGTATTAAAAAAATAATTAAAAGATAGAAAATAGATAGTTTCAATAATTTTAAAGTTTTAATTATTTTACCTATATACAAATCTCACTCAACACATATAACTAAATTATATAAATGATAAATTAATTTTAATAAAAACTACAAACAATACACAATACCTAAAGTGTAACGATTTCACAAGAAGAAAAAAAGTTTGATAGCAACCCATGTCTTATCACTCTAGATTTACTCAAAAGAACTGTAATAGTTGAAATTCACCTGTAAATTAATCATAATTGACAATTTTTAGAATTATAATCGTGTTGAGAATAGTTTGGTTTTGACTCTAAATGTTTAAAATCATAATCGACAATTTTGAATCGTCGGTTCGCAACATTTAGTTTAATAGGTTTTTTCATCTCTAATTTAATTTTATATTATATATTATATCAAATGATTTTTTATCTCACGGAATTACATTTTAATTTATACATTCATATAAAAATATATATTTTTAAAGCAATTCTAAAATGACCAACAGCTTGAAAGCATAACCATCGGTTCAAAATCGAAAATGTATGACAATTTCGTTTTCAAATTGTGAACTGTTACAATCAGAATTTAGTTATAATTTCAAAATAATAGAATCGTGAATCCCCAATTTAATTACGGTTCAAACCGTAATAGTAACCACGCACACTTTCTCTATTCTACTGAGTGAGATTATTTTAATAAGATATATAGAGGTAAAAGCAATAATAATAGAGAAAAAATTAAATATTTTATATACAATAGATAAAGTTAATAAATGGAAGAAAAAAATTAAAATTTGTTGATATAGCTTTTATTATATCTATAATATTTAGCTTTTTGCTTCACAATATTTAATTCCGGGGGGCTGGATTTTGATGGTTTACTAATTTCTGCCCACCATAACCTTTTCCCACGTCATCATCTTTTTTTACGCACACAATATATAATACATAGAAATATAATACGTGTGTATAAAATCACACAAAGGAAAACACACAGAAAACCAAAATCTTCGAATCAAATGGTGCTATCAATACAAAAACTAGGGCGTTACCTCGACTTTCCATCCATGGCGGAGGTGGATCGCTGCCTCAAATCCGATCAACAATCCTCCTCTCTCTGCAGCTTCAGATCAAAAATCTCCGAATTCGTCGCCGGAATGTCGGAGCTCGCGTCGCTGACAGGCTTCAGCAAGTGCTTCGAGCTGATACACGCAAGCAACAGAGCCTTGGCAGATATGGCGATCGAGATCGAGCTTCCGATGTCGCAGTGGGGCTCCAGTCTCACCTCCGAGTATCTCTGCTGCACCTCCGACTTACTCGGCCTCTTAAACGCCGTCACCTCCTCCGTCAACCACCTCACCCACGCTAAGATGTGCCTTCTCCATGCCCTCACTGCTTCGCCGCCCCGCCGCCTCAACGAGATCTCCGCCTCCGCCGCCGCAGCGCCAAAACTCAAGTTCGAGAGGCCGATCGGGTTGGGGGAATGCCAAAAACTACGTTCGCGCAAGGAACACGTTCTTCTCCATGCGCTCATTCTCTGCAAGAGGATCGGCTCGCTGGCGCTGGGTTTTGTGGTGTCTGGGCTGTGCGGTGATGCTGAACCCTATATGGAAACTAGGAGAAATTGCGGAGTAATTGACGGTGATTCATTGTTGAAAGACGTGGATTCGATGTTCTACCGACAATTGATGAGATCGGAGGGGGTTAGGGTTAGGGTTATGGTTATGGATGAGGTGAGAGAGGTGAACATGGCGATTGCGCGCTTCTCTGCGGTTGGACGTGATGAAGTAAAGAGGAGGTTGAAGGTGGTGGAGAATTCATTAATGGTGATAGAGAAGCAAAGTGATAATCTCTTCTCTCAGATTTTGAGTGCAAGGAGTAAGTTGCTGGCCACCATTAGCTTCCCAAAATAAAACAGAATCTGCAGTTCTACTATTTCTTTCCTTCTTCCAGTTTGTAAATTTATTATCGTGTACAAAATTTTGGTATATATACAAAATTTGTTCAACACAATCTTCTTGTAAAAACTAAATTTTTAATCTTCCTTTATAGTTATGTGTTTATTGTTAACTTAAAAAATGAAATTTCAAAGATGCAAAATCAGCCAAATTTTAGGTGTTGGAATTGGATGAAAAATATGGATTTGGAGGGCATTAACACTAAGGCTATATTTTCTTTTTGAGTGATAAATTAATCCTTGAAAATGTAGGATAAGAGTATAATTACTCTTTTTTTTTTTTTTCCATCCCTTCCATCTAAATTACAAATTCATCACTATTTTTCTCCTTAATCCCACTCCAAGGAGGGATAATATTATCCATTCAAATTTGAAGTGATAATATTATTCTTCTTTAGAGTGAATTAAAGAGAAAAATAATAATAAATTTATAATTTAGATAGGGTGGTGGATAAAAAAGAAAGAATTTAAACGATAATTATACTCTTATCCTACATTTTCAAGGGATAAACTTATCCATAAAAGAATACACAACCTAATAATATTTGTTACCCAAATCTTTTTGTTCTCAATTACAAAAATACGAAAAATTTGAACTTATAAATTCAAGCTATGTAATTTTATTTTCTTAATTGGTATGCATAGTAATTATCAATAATTCTAATGACAAAACATAAACAAGACAACTTTAAGCAATTATTAGGTGAGGATGAGATACATAACCTCCTCCATTCAATCACTCCAAAAAAATTAATCAGGAACTAATGAAGTGTATTAACCTATTAACCCTTGTTTGTATCGTGAACAAAAAGAGAGAAAATATTGGATATAATCAGATAATTCTTGTTTATATATAGTTACACAGAAGTATACAAGTTGTGAGAGGAGAATTAAACGACGCCAAATACATCATAATAATGCAAAAATATTAGAACGTTACATCACAAAAAATAGTTCAGAAGGGCAAGTAATGTAGAATCCAAAGACCCCATAAAATGATAATAGTTTTTTCAGAGCTAAAACTGTAACAACATTACAACATTAATGCGTAATTAATTAAAGAGAATCTACATCTCAGAAACTACATATATTATGTGGAGAATAATTGGCAAAAAAAAAAAATTTAAAAGAAAAGAAAACTCTCTAGGTCCATAAAACCATCTAAAGTTGTCAAAAATCCAATGAAATAAAAAGAAGAAATTATGTCATGTTCCAAAAGAGTTGAGAGAAAAAACGAGAACTGCATGCTATATCCCACCATATAAATTCTTGTGTACAGAGCGTCTCGCTTGAACAAGAATTAACTACAGATTTTGATGCTAAAATCACAAGTTTCGAGTCCCGACGACGGTTGCATCGCTCGAAATTTATCTCAAGTTCTGTCTGGTCTTGATCATTCTCTTGAGTGTCGCTAACCAGAAGTTGCATTCATCCCAATCGCTTGTTGTGAGAAGAACCTATATATAATGATAGCACACAATTGACAAGCAAAAGTTATTTTTCTTAATCAAAACGAAGATATAAGGGTCAAATGGTCTTATGCATGAATTTTGACCTCTTGCAAAACTTTCAGATCTTGTCTCAAAATACACGAATATAACTTTTCATTGGATTTTTCCCATAATTTTTAATGATCTGGTAGCTAGATCGTTTAACGTGGACTCAACTACTGACATAAGAAACATGTACCACTGTTTTGAAGGACATGTACCACCAGACTTGGAAATTGTGGGGAAGTCCAAGACGAAAGTTAAAATGTTAAATACGCGTATTTGTAGTTAGGATTTAAAAGTAGTGAAGAAAACGAAAAAAATAGGGTAAGGTTGGTATATTTTGGACTAATTAACCAAAATACATAAAAGATGAAGATGTCGGGAATCTTGTGTACCTGGATCTGAAGGGCAGTGCCGAAATCACCGTTGTCCAGTGCCTGACAAAGCTGAACAAGCTTCTCTGCAGCATTTTTAGATATGTCTCCATTGTTGAGTTTCGCAAACAGGGCACCTAACTTCTTAGAGTTGTCCTCTATTTCTCGCTTCTTAGCTGGATTTGCTCGAGCTCCTCCCAATGCTTCACTTGTCTCGTTAAAGAGTCTTGTTAAAGTTACAATGACAGGCTTCTGTTGTGCTGAAGAAAATGAAATAAAGCTTTTCATACAAAATAAAACGACTACAAGTGTTGCAATAAAAATTCAGGCACACGCTTCATGTATTTACTTAATCATGCAGTTCATTGTAAACAGGCACAATGACTTCAAATATCATAAGCTCACTTGAGCCGAATGGGAAGATTCTCTTTTTAGGATTTTTTTGCCAACGGCCCAAACCAGAGGCTGAACCACATAAAAGATCTAGACCATACTCCCAAACAACCCCGGGATTTTTTCATAATTATGATTTGTTTCTTTTAATTTTTCATTTGCAGCTGTTAATATTATTTTAAAAAGAACGGGCTTATTCTTAGCACGAAAGGATATTTTTATCTGTAATCCCCTAACAGATAAATGATAATTAATGTGGGAGAAGAAGGTTACCAGGAACATTTGATGTATCAGCAGTCTGCACTGTAGGAGGGGGAGCAGCAGGAGCAACCGGTGGTTGCATGGGAGCTGGCGGAGAAGGACTAGGAGGTTGCACTGGATTCATAACAGGTCTTTGAACCCCTAAATTGTTCATCGGCATGAATCCCGTATTTAATGGTGTAGGAGCCACAACCTGGGGCATCATTTGCGTAGTTGGACCAACTTGAGATGAGTTGTTAGCACTATATGGAGGAATACCCGACGGACCAGCTTGATATCCCTGGTTAGCAGGTCCCTAAATAATTAATTTATGCAAAATCAGAAATGGTGGTTAAATTCTAATTTCATGTATCTTGTGTTTGTGTGTGCGTGCGCGTGCGCGTGCGTGTGGGGGGGGGGGGGGTACGATGATAGCATACTGGATATAAGTGGGAACCCAAAGTTGATGGCTGCTGATATTGCTCTGCGTTTCTTAACATTGGAGGGTTTGAAGGGACAAATTTTGCCAGAGGCTGAGTATTAACAGGAGGTGGAGGAAGGCTTCCCTGCAAATATTGTCATATTAGATTCAACTTTGCTATTACTCCCCACATGACCTTATCTGTAAAACAAACTAAATGGAACTCACCATCTGCGTTGGGGCTATAGGAGAAGGAACAAACATGGCAGGCTGTTGCATATTAGGCTGTGGAGATGGCTGATAATTAGGAGGAGCACTATAATCCCTTCTAAATGAAACAGCAGGTGACTGCTGATAATTATCACCATATACGTTTGGAATGGGTTGCTGTATGGAGGACGCTCTAGTATCCTGAGGAAGACAAACAAGATGATATTATCCAAGATAAGAGCCATATATCAACCATGATAAAAAGTTTATCAAAGAAGGAAGAGATATATACCTGATAATAACTTTGGGAAGTGCCATCACTAGCATAACTCATTTGTTGAGCATATGCAGCAGCACCCCCTTGTGATTGACTATTATCATAAGTTACTGTGTTCTCAATCTCCTTCTCTGAAAAAAAAAAATAAGAATAAAATTAAGGGGCATAAGATTACCATAGAAAGTTATTATGTCTTTTGTAGATCATTTATTATAGCAAAAGAATAACATAGAATGAAATTAAATTTAAAATCCAAGTATGTGAACTGGAAAATATTTACAATTTCTGCAAAATGACAACTAAGAGCAAGACAATAACACACTTTAGCATATTATATGGTAAATGATATACAACCAGTAATAAATTTTGTCACAAAGAAGTGTGTATATAAGATGAAATAGCATGAAGAAAAACCTGGCTCAGTTGAACGAGCAATACGATCACGCAAGATAGTGATTTCAGTGGATAACTCTTCAGTCCCCAGAAGATTCAAGTACTCCATAGCCGTAGTTAAAAGTCCTTGACTTGCTAATATTTCAGAATATTTCTCCACTAGTTTACAGAGTGAATCACTAAATCGCTTTTGCCCAGTAGCAAAAGCAAAGACAATAGTCTTCTCCATTAAATCCTTCAAGCACAAACTAAAAGATGTGAGTCCATATCTTACTGAAATTAGACCCTTGTTAGAACATATTAAGTTAATTCATGCTTACCTGGAGACGGTTCACATAGGACTTTCCATCATGTTCTGCAGATAGATTTTTCGACCAAATTTCTACAGTTTTGTCAATATTTCCCGCACATATATAACATAGTGTTGCAGCAGTCGTATCACCAGCAGACATAAGTCTAGCAGCAAGACTGTCACATAGTAGAGTCCATTCGTCTGTCTGTGCAAACTGGATGACAAACATAGACCAAAATTAAGCCATGGCAGTATGCTTCGAGAATAGCACAAACACAGAAAAGATAGTGACGTGTGGGCTGGATGTAACAGAAGTTGGGAGCTATGCAAGCTCCAATTTTATAACAGGACTAATACTTACAGTACAAAAGAGAGCAAGGGTTTCCTTCCATGATTTCAGAGGTCTGGTGTTTGCTATGCTCATCAGGTCATTATTTACCATTGCAGAAACAACCTGAAGCAACCAAATAAAATTGAAGAACACCAGTACAGACAATTAACAACGAGAGATGAGCGCATTCTCAGGAGAGAAAAAATAGAAAACTGGCAATCCAACCAATGATATTTCATCACCTTCAAGTAGGGAGAGCGACTTGTCTTTAGGTACTGGTCACGTGTGCTCTCCCACAACGAAACACCACCAACATGAGCAATGACCAAAGCATCGGCCAATCTATTAGCGGAAATGCATTGTGCAACTGCCCCCTTGTAGTCGCCAACAACTAAAGCACGCTGGACAGCATCATCGAATGAAGGATCAGAACTCTCCTCTTGTCCGTCAATTTCATGATGGGATTCCTTCACAGAGTCTCCAATGACTTCACCTGTAGCATTAGCCACAGGTGTATCTGCCTTGGGGCTGGGGAGATTGTTAAAGAAATCTTCCCCGTTGTCAGTTGCAAATAAGGCAGATTCTTTGTAACCAGATTCTCCTGTTTTAATTGTTTTGCTTTCATCGAGAACAAGATCATTCATCTGCTCGGTGACATCATTCTCTAAGGGATTGCTTTCTTCGATAGGCTGACTGAAACCCAGATGAGAAAGCAACTTTGACCGTGCAGTGTTGTCCTCATTGAACATAACCTTCATGAAGCTCCAAGTTTCCCTCTCCCCTTCAGACCTGAGAAGGAAATGATAGGTGAAACATAGGACTCAGAATAACTATGCATGAAATTATAACCTGATGCATACTGAAAAGACATACTCGGATTCTTGTGATTTTCTTTCACATAAAAGTTTTAGAGCTGATCTATCCCCATTTTGTATTGCCGCTTCAAATTCAGAAGATCGACTAATCAAATCATGTTCAGTGACTAAATTGTGCACATAGACCTGTATGTAGAAAGACAGTTAGAGAGTGTAATGCCAGCCAAAATCTACAATGTTTTGTAATGGTACCTCTGAAGATCCAGCAGGAGATTCAGAAGAATGAAATGAAACAAGCTTCCCACCAAAACCAAATGAAACTCCGGCCTTTCTCTTATACCACTTCGGGGCCCTCATAGGTGCTATACAAGAACACAAAGCATGGCACGTAAGACTAACCAAACCCACATCAACAGAGCGTAAAAGGTAAAACACCTTGTAAGACTTGTTCTCTCTAATACAATTTACGATCCGGATAATGAGAACTACTATCCAGTATCCAGGACAAGAACAGTTTTTGAAGCTCTAGTGTCTACTCTAATGATCTAAACCTCTTCCGAGAACTATTGTAATAAAAGGCATAATAGAAGTTTCCATAATAGGCTTGCTTGATCACGCAGATGTGACAGACAAAGAAGTTAGGCAATATGGCATCTGCTAGCTTAGCCACCATAAATATTGCTGTCCTAGCAACACGAAAGTTTTAACACAAAAAAGCAAGGATACAAAGTGAACACTGTTATTTTAAATTTAGGAGATTGCTATATGCAATCTTAAGAATAGGGCACCCAGGTATCTCCAATGATCAATCTGGGAATAAAAATGAAGAGCTATGACACCATCAAATATAATTCAATGTTATCCAGTCTCCATATGCAGATTAATTAGATAAACTTCTTATCATCTTAAGAGTGCAAGTTACCTGCACCTAAATCAGCCTCTCCCAGACCATATCTACCAGCACCCTGCAGTTTCCAAAAAACGATTTACTAGATTGAAAACCAGGCCCAAAACTTGTGGAAAATTAGTTAACAAGACCCATAAAGAACAGAACAAGAACAACTTTTGATTTTATCTGAGTTATTGCAACCATTATATATGAATTGAATTCAATTTGGTACATGTTAATTTGATTCTAGGTGCTTCAGACATGCATCCATCTTTAGCATGACAAATAACTCAAACACCGGTGCATATAATATATAGATTTTACACCCCAACACAATCACACGTACACTAAGAACATGTTCAATCACACTGCTATAAGAAAATCCTCCAAAATGGGACAATCAATTCCAATATGCCCACAATTATGTCACTATTGGATCACTAATTACACTAAACCCAGTAACCATTGAAAGGGTTCCATGAGACAAAACTAACCTCAATATTATAGATGCCAACTTTCCCATCAAATGAAGATGCTGATATAACTCCAGGTATTTTTGAATACCAGTGAATATCAAAGTTCCAGTTGGTTCCAGCAGGTAATTCAGCCACAATCTACAAAATAATTCATTTTCAAACTGTCGTGTTTCGTAAATTGAAACCAAAAACTAACTCAGGAAACGAGTATCCATGGAAAATTGATAAATGCACCTCTATTTCAGGGATATATAAGCGTTAAAAACTAACCTCTCCAGATACTGTGTCCCAGCAAATAGTACGGTTATCTTTGGCACATGTAAGCAGATATGAGCTGTCAATAGGGCACCATGACATAGAAATCACACCTGTTGACAATGGTACATTTCAATTAAATCCTAACAAGTGCACTTAGTAGATTAGTGGATCAAAAGATATTATGCAAATATATGCAGACAGGGAAGGAAAACAGAGCAAGAGGTACAGTGGATGGGAGTACCAACATGCACTACCTTGACAGTTATCAGTTGGTCAAAGGTGTGGCTATAAACCATCTGAACTTAGCTAGGTCTAGCTAGATTGGGACCCTTAATCATAATTTAGTTTCCCACAACAAAGGAAAAGATAAACATGAATACAACAAAACAATGTTTTAGTCCAAGAAACTTATTTGCAAACGGGGTACTTAAAGAGTACTCTCTTACATGGGCGAAGCAATCTAGTAGTTTTCAGACAGTACCTTGGCCCTTGACCACACTCTGATGGCAAACAAACTCAAAAGTGCTCATCCAGTCAGCGAACATTATTCAACACCAATTATTTTTATCTAGAACAATCTATGAAAATGGTTTTTCGATTTCCTATAACGAAACAGATAACTGAGAAGGGGTATTAACCACCGTGAGGTGATTAGCATGATAGTTTATTAACACATTTGGAATCCATATAACTTTGGATTTTGATGGATTAAATAAAAATCAGCTTGAGGATCGATAAATCAAAGTGGATGAGATCGGGCAAAACTGAAAGTCTAATGAAAATTAAAGCTGAGACAAAAGGTTATGTAAATATTTTAAAGTGAAACTCGGTTCTATAACTTACCTTTGGTGTGTCCTACAAACTCTTTCACTGGAGTCATTACATTTCGCATATCCCACATCTGAAAATGAACAAATGCAATCAACAATGGATTCAATTTAAGCAGCCTTTAAGAAATAACATTTGTGCCAATATGCTGTGCTAAGAACATGCATATTTCTTACCCTGAGAGAAGGCGAACTATCTTCATCAGAAGCAACAATAAGCTGAGTTGCAACATCCGGATTCCACTGCAAAACAGAGCACCTCCTTCTAATTGAATCCGAGAAACTGCAAGGGCGTGTATATAATAGGTCAACCAAAAGAAGAATCAAAAGGCCATTACTCGGTAGCTAAAGAATGAAAAATGCAGCTGCACATACAAATAAGTGAAACAACATACCTTATGACTGGCTTTTGCTTCTTCAGATCCCACACCACTGAAATGACAAAAAGAAAAAAAATCGTTATTCCAATGCACAATGTATATCCAAGAGCATAAAATCTGTTGGGATGACATCGTTCTCACCAGTTGTCCCATTATATGAACTGGATGCCAGGATGTGTTGAACCTTGCTGTTCCAGGATACAAACGAAATTTCACCTTGTGATGCAGACCCACTACCCTGTTGAGCAGTTACACAGGTTGAGTTCTCATCCTAATCAGGGTGTAAAGAAAAGTATTGCATAGAGATGACAAAGTTACAGAATCTCTTTTGTGTCAGTGAAAACTGTCTTGTGCTGTACAGGTATATAAAAGCTACAATCTGAAGCATTCCACAAAGTAATCTAGACATCAGAAATATATCCTTCGCCTTCTATTTATCTAATAATCCCATTAGTTCTCATTCTAATACAAAGATACCTCTAGTCTTAAACCCACTGCTGGCCATAGTTCACAAGGACATTCTTTAGTCTAAGTAAGAGGGGAGTAACTATATGTTTACCTACGTTAGGTTTCACTTAGATGCCATCAAACAGAAGGATCGTTAGCAAAGGAGTTCGAGAGTAATTCTAAAGACCTTGAGATGGTGCTACAGCTAATAGTCACTGCATACCTTCAGTGGTGGAAAATGAGTTGGCTCAGATGGTTTTGTTAAATCCCAAATACAAATATCGCCTTCATCAGCACCAGAAGCAATAAGGTTTGGAGAAAGGGAATTAAACTCCAGACCGCGAACCTACATAAAATATCAAAACCACCACCAACTCTCAGATGTTACATGGTTACATTGGGATCAATAAAATGTATTAGAAATACAGAACATAGACTGCAAAAACTTACAGGTCCTTTGTGTCTTGAAAAATTTGTGATGAAAGCATTCTCGCTTGTATCAGAACCTTCTTTACTGGTTTCAGAAAAGCAATAGCATAAATGGCATGTAGAAAAAACACAACCATGGGTAGAAAGAAAATCTTACTGTACGGGACAGGATTTAGAAGCCAGATAAAATAAACAATAACTTGTTGCGATAATATTTATTATCTTAACCAGGAAAATATCAAGCATAAGCACGTAACTATAGAATAGCACAGAATCAAGCCAGTGAAGAAAGCATTTTGCATTTTTTGTTCTTTGTATAATAAGAAACAAATGTACGAACATCAGTATATCTTGATTCTTCTTGATCTAGGCCATGGATCTACACTATAAACACAGCTCTTGTTGATTAGCAGTGAATGTTGTTCTGGTATACGCAATAGAGCAAGTCTAAAAGTCTGCTTGATCATATATCAATAAAACTGACTTGAGGATTGCACGCCACTCCTACAGTCAATTTGCTTAAAGCTTGCTGAGAAAATGTATATAAGCTATTAAAATTATTATTGCAGTGGAAAATTATCTAACATGAACACCATCACAAGAGCACGATCTGAGTAAAAGCTTAAATGATCCATTTTGGTGAAACCCGTTTGTTAAGATTTCTGAACTCACAGTGATTTTGAAAACCTCGCAGCCTAATCCATATATTTTCAGGAATCTATTGTGACCTTTGCTAAGACAAACAGAAGTTTTAAATCCTTAATATTTTTATTTCCCGAAACATCCTGTGTTAGATATAACTATGCAAAATTCAGGTGAATAGTAGATATAAAGTCCTTATTGCATTTGATTGAGTGATCAAAATGGCTCAATCAGAAATCACATGCATACTACCATTAAAGCATCATAATGCAGCCATCACCAGCACTCGAGAAAATGCATATCATTCAATCGTCCGAGAACGGGGAGCAATTCACGGCAAGAGAAACTCAAAAACAATCATAAGCAAATAAAAAATCACCAGATCAGGGGCTTAGGATTCCAAAGCCCAATGTTTCCGTCAACAAGGCCACCGGCAATGAGGCCGAGCGGATACTCCTCTGAATTCGCAGCGGCCTTCGCCCATGAAATCCGATTGAAGCGCTCGGAGCTCGGAACAGTTCCCGCCATAACCAGCTGCCGATCGTCGGAGACGAAATCAAGCTCAAATATATCGAGATTGGCCGTGGAACTGAATTGCAGATCCACCGCCCCCGCCATCGTCCCGGCGGCGATGTACGCACCGTCAGGCGAGAACGCCGTCGAGGCCGATCTGTTGACCCCCTTTATATACCCCGCCATTGCAAAAATCTGTGATCTATTAATCGAGATGCACCTGCGTCTTCAAGGAGGGGAAATTCGCATCAATCGATCGGCTAATCTATTGAACAGATCTAGGTTTAAGGGATGATAGGGCGTAGATCGAGGAAGAGCGAGGAGAATTATATGCTCCTAGGGGTTTTTGCTTATTTTGATTTTGTAGATTTTTAGGTTTTGATTTGCCTCTATCTCTCTCTCTGTACTTTCTGTTCTACTTCGATCTTGGAGAGAGATCAGAGAATATGGAGTGAGGGTTTTCTTACCAGCTAGGGGTAAAATGGGAATTCAAGTGATTTTTCAGGCATGTTGTGAAATCGTGTCCGCACGAGTGCTGCGGAAAGACTAAATTACCCCATTCATTATTTCATGCGTATAGGATTAAAGTTATAATCGAGTCGAATACTCTCAAATTCACACAAAGAAGAGTCGAAGACTAGCTAGAAAGCACCAAGAATAGCTTTATAGCTCATTTCAAGATCTTTATACAAGACTCAATATTAGCTTGATAAATAAAAATTGATTTCGCATTCAATTCCTTTAATATTTGACTTGTTGTAGTCGAATTCGATTGAATTCCATAAGGAGTTTCGAGATCGAGCTCGTCGAAAAACTCAATTATTAAATTACTCGAGTAAATATATAAAAAAAATCAATATTAATTCGACAAATTCGTGGATTAACTCGTATATAAAGATCGCGTATTACTCAAAATCTGTGTCTTTTAAATTTATTAACAAACTTGTTAACAAAATTCGCAAGCTCTTCGAAATTTGACTTGCATATAAACACTCTTTACTAAATAATTTTTCAACTTCACTCATATCCACCGGCTATAATTTTATAGTTTAAATATACAACTCTCTTTATCCACAAAAAAAATATATACTATATCTCGTATAAAATATAAAACGAGACTCAATCTCCATTCACAGACCTAAAAGAATTGAAATTAAAACACATCACACTTGTTGATGGATATTTGGTATATGTACAAAGGTAATATAAAGTTACAAACTAGCAAATGAAATTAGAACAACCCAAACAAATAGGAAATGACTGATTCCTTCAACTTATACGGGTCAATCCGAGCCCAACAAGTAAATGGACTGAATGAATTGGGCCTTTTCCATTAAAATAAATCCATATTGGGCTTACTTTTTCAGCCCAAGCCCAGTTGAAAAATCACATCTTTAACCTCCTCAAGGGTCATTGTCAACAGTTACATATGAAACTATAATCCAAAACTAAAAAGAAATGTGAATGGTGATAGTGGGTCTTAGATGAGTTAGTTATATAAAAATATATAAATAAAATCAAACTATGTTCCAAAAATAAAAAAGAAATGTGAATGTTATGCATAATCATAGTTGAACCCCATTTTTTTGTTTACATGCCTAAAAGTGGGTCTTAGATGAGTTGGTTTGGCAATGGGTACGAAAACTAAATAAATCAATAAATACAATCCTCTCATTCATTTCATGCTATGTCCACTTCTATGTGTCATGCGACTTGGATTTATATACAATATTGCTTTGTAACTTATCTTTTTCATTTATATGTATTTTCATGTCTCAACTTTACTGTCACATTGGTGAATAAATTTTGAGTGGAGAATAAATCCACCCATGTGACAAATTTTAATCTTTAAAATATAAAATACTCCATATGTCCCGCTACTAACGACTTGTTTATTTTTTGTATGTAGAATAATGAGTAGTGTAAAAATTAAAAAAATGATGGGATCCATACATTTTAAAGAATAATTTCTTATCATTTTGTAAAATAAATCACTAAAAAGAAAAACAAACCACTTTTAGCTGGACATATTTCAAAATTAAAATATCACATTTTTAATAAATATTAAAGTGCACACATTTTCATAATAGGACATTGACAAAATTTTAATTGTAACAAACAATTAAAGTTTTTACTAAGATTAGTTATCTCAAAATTGACATGTTTAAAAATAATAATATTTTTCTCCATTATTTTTTAAAGTATATAAACATAAAGGCAAATAACAAGATCTTAATCATGTTATTTGGCTAAACCATGTTCACATATTTCAGAAAACATTGCGTGCACTTCTCTCTCCTCTCTTGTCAAAATTAACCACCTTAAATCTCAAAGTTGAGACCCAAATTTAGACAAGAAATAACGACAAACTGTATACTGTTGACTCCTCGTGCCAAAGTTTCTCCGTCTCTTTCTCCATTTCTTGGCGTTTGAAGAAAGCCATCCTCTTAAGCAACCCACTACTTGCAACCACTTTTTCACACTTTCTTGATTCTTGGGGAAGATCAGCATCTTATTATACTACAAGCTATAGAATCCATTTATTATTAAAGAATTTTTGAATAAAAAAGATTTGATTTTTTCAGCTATTGAACTCCTGTAAGTTGGGAGCCTGGGCTCTCTCCACTTAAAGGTATATATACATACACTATTTAAAGATTTCAGTTCTTTATTACTTTGTTGTTTTGTGATTTGTTAGAAGCTTATAATTGAAGCTGTTTAAGTTCGAATTTTGGGATTTTTTTTTTTTGTTTCGATGAGGATATGGGAACTGTTTGATGTTTTAGATGTT
The DNA here is from genome assembly GCA_026898415.1 of Leonotis leonurus. NCBI lineage: Eukaryota > Viridiplantae > Streptophyta > Magnoliopsida > Lamiales > Lamiaceae > Leonotis > Leonotis leonurus. The sequence continues at coordinate 528,408 of JAPKLX010000017.1, forward strand.
TCAATGATATTTTTTTCTGGGTATTTTAGCTAAAAAAGATCTATTGTGGGTTTTGAGATCTTGCAATATGTATTTGAAATTGGGTGCAGTGTTACTTTACTTTGCTGTAAAATATCAAAAAAGAATCATATGTGATGAATTGCTAGAAAATAACAAGAACCAACTTGACTTCACCCCTCAATCATTAGTTTCCTGATCTCCCATTTTAACCAGTGAGGAAGAAAGAAACTAACTTTTATTGGCTTAAATCACAAGGGAATTTCTTGTAATTTAGGAAAAGTGAAAGGAATAGTGAGGAGCAGAATGGGGCTTTCTTGTTGCAGAGAGGACTTGTGATTTGCTTGAGCCAAAACCAACTCCAACCCTAAGACCATGCTTTAGTAAATCCAAAATGAAGCACCAAATCTCCTTAGTTTCTTGATTTATTCTTTTAACTAGTGAGGAAGAAACTAACTTTATTGGCTCAAATCACAAGGTAATTTCTTGTAATTTAGGACAGGTGAAAGAAATGGTGAGGAGCAAAATGGGGCTTTCTTGTTGCAGAGAGATTAAATTGTGAATAGAGTAACCTTTTCTTTTTTTTTTGTTTACTTTCAGAGATACTCCTTAGCAATGGAGATTATATCTTGCCATGCTGCAAGGTCATGCTGTGTTGTGGACCCTCATCGGCCGAAGCTTCCCGTTGCAAGGGACAAATGGATTTCGTCTGTCGTAGTCCAATCAAGTTTAGTATCTCCAAGGTTAAAGAAGGTTGGCCATCAAAGAGTTTCGACAACAGTATGCTCTGTCAACAGATACGAAGATGTTACCGCAAGCCTTTTAACTGAGCCTTATGATCCATATGTACTCGATGGTGAAGGGGGCCTAAAGAGTTTGGAAGGCGCTCGTCGTGTAATACCTAAGGTCGCGATTCCTAACCTACCAGATGAAGAAAACTGTGATAGTGTTGCTAGCATAAACAGCTGTTTCTGGGAATGGAAGCCAAATTTGAATGTACATTACGAAACGTCAGGGATCGAAAATATCAACTCCCCGCCGGTTCTTTTCCTTCCCGGCTTTGGTACGGGATCGTTTCATTACAAAAAGCAGCTGAAAGATCTTGGTCGTGATTATAGAGCATGGGCACTAGATTTCTTGGGTCAAGGCAGGTCGTTGCCAAGTGAAGACCCGACTTTGCAGTTCAAAGATGGGAACGAGTACGTGCTACCGGGGCAGAACGATATTTGGGGTTTCGGAGACGAAAGTGAGACGTGGGCGGAGGAGTTAGTTTATTCAGCTGATCTGTGGAAGGACCAAGTACGCCATTTCATAGAAGAGGTACACAACAAATAGTGTTTCTTGGAATGGAATAGCAAAATGCTTTGTAGTAATTCAGTGCAGAACTAACTTGAACATGATGCTGCAGGTGATCAAAGAGCCTGTTTATCTTGTCGGAAACTCGCTAGGAGGATTCATGGCGCTCTATTTTGCAGCATGCCACCCGGAGTTGGTGAAAGGCGTAACATTGCTCAATGCAACCCCCGTCTGGGGATTTCTTCCTAATCCTCAAACATCTCCAAGATTCTCGAGACTCTTCCCGTGGGCCGGAACGTTTCCTCTACCCTCTGGTGTCAGAAAGCTCGTCCATCTCTTGTAAGTTATCTTGATATGCAGCAAACCCTCACACAAGTGTGTTACGAGCGATCAGGATCCCGGACATCACATTCTTGATGATCGCCACTTCTCAATAGAATATAATGATGGGATTACGAGATACTCAAATATAACCCTAATCTTGCTTGATTTCGAACATTGTAGGTGGCAGAAGATCAGTGATCCAACGAGTATTGCAAAGATACTGGAGCAAGTGTATGCAGATCATTCAACAAACGTCGATGATGTTTTCACACGTATAGTTGAGACGACGCAGCACCCTGCAGCAGCTGCGTCCTTCGCCTCAATCATGTTCGCACCAAAGGCAGAACTATCCTTCAAGGAAGCTCTATCTATGTATGTTTGCACTACATTGCTTCTTTATCCTTTCTTTATTTTTTAGTGAATCAATACAACAATGGAGGTTTGATTTACCTAATTGCAGGTGCCAAATGAACAATACACCTATTTGCCTTGCCTATGGAAAGGAAGACCCTTGGGTAATGCCCATTTGCGGTGTGCAAGTGAAGAACCAGCTCCCACACGCACCCTACTACGAGATAAGCCCAGCCGGCCACTGCCCTCACGACGAAGTACCCGAGGTACTATTGCTAAGGGCAACGTTTATCAATACTTTGTCTTCAAAGTTAATTTATGAGGCTAAACTCTCCCAAAGCCCTAAAGCTAGAACTGATTCAAGATCAGCTCATGTAAACGTCGTTTGTTGTTGATTCTTTAAGGTTGTCAACTTTCTTCTGCGCGGTTGGATTAGAAGCCTAGAGTCGGGAGGTACGATCGTGCTGCCTTTGCTCGACGATGACCCTGAAAACCTCGGCTGTGAAGTGACTAAGGACTTGCTGTTTTCAAGGGGAGGAAAGAGCAAGTCAGTGAGGGTGCAGTTTCATGGTTCCAATTACACTTTCTGGAGTTGGCTAAACTCTCAATTCAAGCCTCTTTTCGAGAGAGTGCGTAGCTGGTCGTCATCGGCATCTAGTCTGTAGTCTGTAGATCTATTTATTCAATCATGTATAGAAAACTGATGTGAGAATGTATGTAAATTAGACATAATGTATGGTCTAGAGAGGAAGAAGCAAATTACATTTCCTAATTCCTACATCCAGAGTCTTCAGCAACAAATTGGTGTTGCATTATATACACAATCCACAGAAATGGTGAATGTAAGAAGCAAGGCATTGATGAAAAGAAGATTCAATAGTGTATAGATAATGAAAATCTATCCCAACTGAATTACAGGTTTAGAGTCGAAAACTGAATGTTTCATTACACTGCCTATAAGTTTCTACGACCTTAACCTCCTCAAGATGCAAGTGAAGAAAAAGTCGAATTACAACTTTTACGCCTATTCTGTCGGTGATTCGCTATGCTTTTTCACGAAGAGCTTGCTTATGTCTTCTGTCACGACATTGCTCCTGCAGTAAAACAAACACTCGAACCATGATAAATGTTCTACTTATGCAGGATTTCTATAGATTAGCAAGATCACAGAAACTAGGCCGTAAGCTAGCAAAACGACTTGATGAAAGAAACAGAAGCAGATCTAGCATGCATTTAGAATATATAGACGTGCCTTGAAAATGAGGTTAATCTAGCATGCATACGCGAACAATAGACTCTTAGGCCAGATTAATCGATTGGTTTCTGTAGCAATTCTGAAACTATAGCAAATTAGTAATATAATTTAGCTCGATTCTAAGTAAGAAAGAACAGCAGTGCGCTAGTTACGGTTTAATTGCACAGCTATAGACAAACTGATATGCTAGTAACTTTGAGACTTGGTGTTGCAATGATTATTCTGCTATGGAGAACATACCTTCCAGACAACTGAGGCGGAAGTAAATGACCACTTCCAGTTTCGGGGACACTCTTTGAGCTTGGCAATGCCCCTCTTGGGAGTTTACTACGAGGATAGCTAGCGGCTGATCCATTCAAGTCCCGCTTTCTTGCTGCACTCTCTGCCATAGCAGCTGCAACTCGGGATGAGTGGTCCGAAGCATTCAACTGCGATGGTACCACAGGTGAATTCAAGAGGAACGAGGCATCAGGAAGTTTAAGCGCAGCGGGTGATTGATCAGGAGCTAGTTTGCTTGTAGGTGGCCTCAAACTTGTTGAGATCCTATCATACAAACAAAAAAAAATGAGGATTTAATTAGAAAACCATAAAAGTGTGAATCTGGATCCATATTTCATCTATCACCATAACTTCCACACCAAATTCACAGGATTAGGAATAAGAAAAGGGGAAAATCCGGCTAAAAGCCCATGACAGCCATCTAAAGATAGCACGTTAACCCAATATATATCAGCTAGTTCCCTTCGGTGCGACTTCTACTAACAATATTACTAAGCAGATGATTTGTTTGAAATCAATAGACCATCACCAGGCCAAACAGTCCTACTACATCTTGGACAAACGATTCTTTCAACGACCATGCATCACTCCGCTCCACATAATGTCCAAAATTAGACGCAGAAGAAAGTCATAATGAACGAAAGATGCATCGATAAAGAAATAGACAACAAGGAAAACGATGAATGTATGAGCACATAAACTGAAACACATTCCTCACTCATAGCTGCCCCTATTGTCTAACCAAAAAGGTCAAGAAACAAGTGCAATTTATTAACTCGAATCAATAAAACTGCAGATACTTACAAAACAAGAACTTGAGACAAACATCCAAACCCATAGGGCATAGAGGAAAACGTGAATTCTATTTCCAAACATTATGGAGCAGCTGCAGCAGCAAGCGCCTCACCAATCATGAGTTCTAAATACTAATACCAAAGATCAAATCCTTAATCCGCCAAACGAAATTTCATTAATTTCCTCACTTATTGCACGTAGTTCATACTCCCACAGATATTATTGAGCTGCGACACAATTCAGAGCATCTCTTCTCTTCATATATTTCTCTTCGAAACCAGAAAAATAATATAAAAAAAGATTAAATACTTGCAACGATTTTCAACATTGCTTTCCTACCGCACCCCAACGCTAACCTAAATTCAAATTCAAAATTACACAAGCAAACTAGTAGCCACCCCCCGTAAAAGGGGAAGATGAAGTCTTTGCCGAATTACCCGTGGTGGGCATTGATAAGGAGGTCAGGTGGAGGCGAAGAAGTGGACGGGGATGGCGCGGGTGCCTCAAAACGGTGTCGGTTGTGAAGGTCATCTTGCACTTGCTCATTATCTTCCACATCGAGTTCTTCGTCGGAAGAAGCTGCGTAATCCACCAGCGACATACGCAAACTATCGCTTGTGATCTATGAATTTCTTTCTACTCTCTTCTTTTCTCTTCTGAATTTTGATTCTGGTTTCTTTCGTTTTCGTACCAAATTCCTTCCTTCTCTCACTGTTACTGTGTATATATTATTTTTTATATTTTCAAATCCTCTATTTCCGTTTCTTCTCCTTTAATCTTTAGCTTCGAATTATTAAATTAGGCTTTGCAATTTAGACTGACATTAGTATCCATAAATATCAAAACAATATGATCTCACTTTATAATTAAATATAAAATCACAAATACATACCCTCTGTTGATTATTGATTTATTTAAAGAATGTTATTTAGGAGTAGATAAGTACTCCCTCCGATTTTTTTAAATGTCCTATTTCAAAATTTTAAAGTATATTTATGACAATCTTTCAATTTTATCCTTATTTAATACTTAGTGAAATTTAATATTATTTGTATAAATATATTTATTATGCTATTCAATAAAAGGTATATAAATAAAATTTTTATTTTATTAGTACGTGTGATTTAGTAAAATTGAACACTTATTAAAAAACGAGAAAGTATATGGTTATTATTTAATTATCTATTTCCAACGTCTTTTTGATAATCCCAACTTTCTATCACACTAAATTTATACAGATTGGAGCACATAAAATTTTACAGTGTCAGAACTCTAAAATTATGGCAAAAATCAATTTATGGTTCGAAGTTTGATTAATTGTCAGAATAAATGAATTAATTGCTCCGAAATCATGTATTACAATAAATAAATAAACAAATGAAAGCTCACATAAATTAATTCATTCATTCATTCATAATCAAAAATCACAATGAGGTAGGTAAGTTCTTGAAACTTAAACCTCTAGAATAAGCACATAATTAACAAAGCAAGATTGAGAGCCATAGCTACCACCAAAAATAGTGACTCTCCCTGTTAGTCCTAGTTCATGAGTAGAGAAGGTCTGTAGATGGCGAATCTCTGTGCGATCTCGATTCGTTCTCGAGGGTCGTTCATCGTCTCGTCTCGTAAGGCTTGAAGAATCCCATAACAGTCCAGCTCCCTACCAGATTCATTCAAACACGGCAACAAAAATCACGCCATTGCACTGTTAAACCTAGTAGTGTCTATTAGGGTCGGCTACTAGAACCCTAAAATCCTAAATTTCTGACTATCGAACCTGACTTGAGTATTTTAGATAGGGTATTTGTGTATCTGAAATTAACTGAATTAACTAAAATCATTCATATTTCAAGTATTTATTGAATATTTTTGGGAAATTCGGATATTTTGGATATTGAAATGTTTTAAATTATTAGATTAAAATAGAATATTATCCGATTGTGTATCGGGTTTCAAATAATAACCGGACCCAAAAACCATAGAACATGCAAACCCGACCCTGTCCAAACCCGAAAACCTAAAATCGGGTTATTCAGATATTCGAACCTTATCGGATATCGGGTATTACCCGAAAAACTCGATTCCTGAATACACCCCTAGCCTAAACCACCTACTAACTTCATGTTTCGATCCCTACCTCATTATGAGTATTTTGTACAATTTCTGCAAGATCGGGCAGAGTTCTACCGGGGCGATGTGCTTCTTTTCGTTCGGGTGTAGGATGTTCAGACGGGACTGACTCAGCAGCTCGTAGAAAGCTTTCACAGCAGAAACACCCTGCATCACCAAATTTTATTGGAACAGACGAAGGTTGCAATCTTATGTTCAGATTTCAAATTGTGTTGGCAGAATCAGAGATGGGCACGAGGAGATAACGGGAAATTGAAACGAGTACCTGAATCATTCCCTTGCCTTTGATGCTGTCGCCCATATCGAGGTTTATTTCACCTTTAGCCAGCTTCTGACCGTACCATGCGTTACGACCCTTCAACAAGGTCACATAGGTATCAGCCAGCAGAGGACCTGCAAGCCTCTCGGGTTCCTCAGCCAAGAGATGGGTGATGAAGATCATCTCCGACGTGCAGTGAGCAAAATACACGGACTTGCTCGTTGCACTCTCGTTGGTTAGAGCTGCGACCATCCCTGTTCGTTCCAAATGGAAATTATACAACTCTGATCATGAAATGAAGCTATAGAAAACTCCAGTCTAGATTCAAAATATAGATAAGAGATCTCTGCTTCTCATTCTAAAGGATACAAGTCACATAAGACATCTTTAAAGTATTCATGTTCCTATACAGAGTAGAGAATGAAAAACTAGAAGATCGAATCCCAAATTTTACTATACGATCTGCACATTTAAGACAGACGAGCACGAGCATATATTTGGTTGTGAACAAAAAGCTATGCCCTTATTTCAACCATGTAAGTAAGAATCTTTCGGATAGAGTAGTGCGTGATGAAAGAAAATCGGTATTCCAAGAATATCAGGAAACGTACCCGCTCCAATCGCATATACATTTTTCAAACCCCCCATAACTTCATGAGTAATGAGGTCGCCATTATCCCAAACAATGAAATGCGGCTGTCTGAGAAACCTCGCGAGCGGTTTCCTCCATTTTTCAGCTCCACATATCCGAGCATTGGCATATTCTTTGTTGTAGATCTCAGATGCAATATTAGGTCCTCCGAGATATAGAATATTTTCCATGGGAATCCCGGCTGAAAATTACAGATGCACACTTGAGAAAGTGGGAAAAGGAATATACAAGCTCGCTGTAAGATTTCTCCCTGATGCATCATTATGCAGATAATCAATGAAATGATAGTGAGCATTATCTACATTGTTTTCATTTCACGTAATCTAGGAGCTCGTTTCATAACCTAAAATCCTGGAAGACTATATGCCAATAAGGCAAGAAAATCGGTAAGGCCAATCATTAACTTTATAACTCCAAGATAAACGAATACATTGGTGTAAAATTAAGCAGTTCAAGAAAGTAGACCACATCAGCAAGGCAGCCTATTGCATAAACTCAAGCAAATCAAGACTGACAATATCTGCAAAATCATAAATTAGCTAATAGATTGAGGAAGCAATCTTACTTGCTCGATTAATCATCTGAGTTGGGGTAACTATACGTGGCTCCGGCTCCAACTCTGCCTCAATACCTTTTGCCAAAGAAATGATGACCGGGGCAGTAATTCGTTCTTTCCAATACCTACTAATTTCATGAAATACTTCCCTAGTCTCGGTCGAAGGCAATCCATTGATAACAATATCAGCATCCCACACAGCCTCTTGCAAGTTACTCACGACCTTTAGAGGGCAGAGTGGGGTGTCAATCATATTCAAGCAAAACCCGTCTTTCAAAATCTCGTCTGCATACAGGATACGATCGCCCAATCTCCCCTCCACATATTTCAAATACGCACAACGCCTTATCAGCCTCCTCAACACATCTTCTCTAGAATTGATCACCTCAAACAAATGCCCGGCTGTGGCTCGATCTACGGACCTCCCTGCCCTTCTCCATATTCTAATCTGAACCTTATCCCGGAAACCCCCATACGCATCTTGCAGCATTGCAGCAAACACACTACCCCATGCCCCTGCACCAACGGCCACGATCCTCAATGGATCCCCGTCCGCTTTCCCGAACAACCCGCGAAGCTCATCAACCTTCTCCTCTAATGAACCATTTGTGCTAGGAATTGACCCATTCGTCACCACATTACCATCATTAACCCCCTCAGTAGATCCCCCCATTTCCAATCAACTTCAAGATCACAACAGTCCAATCAATCAAGTATTAACTCACCACAACAAAAATTCTCAGAAACCAATACTAAAGTAACATTTTTTCACAAGAAGCACTATTAATACCAAGCACCACTTCCACAATCGCCCCAATTCACTATCTCTCCTTACCCCACTTTTATATGTCAAAAATGAGAAAGAAAATACATATGAACACTCAAATATCAAGAGCAGGCAGTTTCGAAAGTGGGTTTTTACAATAAAAATAACATACCAAAATTCAGATGATTCACCGACTTCTTTAGCAAAGGAACAGACCAAAAACCCCCAATAAAGGCTTGTTCTTTTCTTTTCCTCTTCACGCGGGTTTACTCTCACATCAGTTCAAGATCATATCACTGTCCCAAATAAGAAAACAACTAAAGGAAATATCATCCAAAAAGTGGGACTTTGATAAATCCGTCAAATGAGAAAGAAAGCTTTGGCCGAACTAACCCCACCTAGAACTTAAAAATGTAATCTTGGAAGTTGGAACAAGAACGTGGAAAATGACAAAACAATCTATGTTTCTTGTAGTTACAATGTAGCAAGCCCGTGGTTCTTCCTCTCCTTCTTCCTCTCCTTCTTCTTCGAATTGTAGCTACAATGTGGAAGCTTCAATTTTGTGGAGAACGAGTCGTGCTCACAAGTAAGGTCGGTAAAATGTAGTTGGAGGTTTTTTCATTAATAGTTTCAAAAATAAATTAAAATCAAATTTGCCCATTTTAATTGGGCCGCTTAAATATTGGGCCTGTCCCAATAAAATGGGCTTTAATTATTGGGCCGATTTTAACTTTTGAAGTCAACTTGGCAAAGCCTAATTAACTTAAGGGTGTCAGTTGGATGAATTTTAGAATTACAAAATTTTTCGGATTCGAATTAAATTGATTTTGTTGTAATATTAGTTTGATTTGATCGTTGGTTGGACAAAGTAATGAATGAAGAATATAGAAAAGTAGTTGGAAAAAAGAGTATATGTCATATACATATCTGATACATTATTTGTTGTTTCATTAAAAATCTTCACAAAAAAAAATTAATGAAAAAAAAATCCGTAAGAAAAAAAAGTACCAACGTGATATCACTTTCAAAGCGTAATCATCCTCATTGTTGGCCGTTAGTAATTTTTTTGCTAATTTATCATGGATTGTTGACATGTCCCATTCTCACTTAAAATTTTTGCATGCATTGAACAAAGTAACGAAGAAAGAATATAGAACATACAAGAATAATACAGAAGAAGCCCTATAATGATGTTCTTATATATATATATATATATATATATATATATATATATTAATAAATACACAAATATTGGAGGATCTGCACCGCTCCCCGATTCGCCAGGGCCGGGTGATATCAGTTTCATCCCAAATTCGTTCTCGTGGGGAAGCGAATCGGGGATTCAATTAAACGAACAATCAACTCCATTTACGAACATAATCATATCAATTTCATATTGTTTTTATCTAATTCGTTTAAATGAAAAAATCAAGTTATATATTTTCGCTCCTAACGATCCTCGATTAATTTTATGTTGGTTCGCTGATTCAAGAGGGGACTATATTGAGTCAAGGTAAGCCCGGCTCGATCAATACCGAGGCCCCGTGCTAACTATAAAATTAGATCTTTAAATTTTGTTAAAATATAATTTAAAAATAATAATACATTATAACAATGTCTTACAAAATATAAAATCAAATACGCAAATAGTTTTGTGGATTTGGTGCAAAAAAGATTGCAAGAGACGTTGTTTTAAATATTAGATTGATCTTTAAATTTTTTGATAAATAATGAATAAAAAAAGAAGAAGAACGTAAGAAATTAATAAAAATTGGATTACTGTGTGTGTGGGCTGCAGAAAAATATTTTTTACGCATTACAATTTTATAGACTACCAAAAGTCCACTAATATTTGGGTCCCTTATTTTTGAGGATCCTATTACGTATAACTTGATGGAGCGGTCAATAGTCGGACCTGAGTAGGGTTGTAAACGAATCAAATATTTTTGCTCGATTCGGTATTCGATTCGAAATTTTGATATTCGTATTCGAAATTTTTGTATTCGAATTCGAATACAAATAGTTTTTTCGATTCGATTCGTTATCAAATACAAATATGAAATTATAGTATTCGATTCGATATTCGTAAATATTCGATTATTTTTATTATTATTATTATTATTATTATTATTATTAACCGGCCCATTCAATTAATTCAAACCGGTCCATTCGACTATCCTATAGTGGACCATCCTAAATCCTAATTAAATTCAACCCGGCCCGTTATATTTCTTCAACCCGGCCCGTTGATTTAATCAAAAAGTTGTCATAACCTAATAGGCTAATACTAAACACAACACACGCTTCATCCCTCTCCCTTCCCAGTTCCCATCTCTCTCGTTGCCCTCAGCCTCTCTCTCGACAGTCTGACTCTCTCCTTCTCTCGATCTCGCCACCTCGCCGGCATCGCTCTACCCCGTTCGGAGTCGCTATCTCGACTATCTCTCTCTCGGTCTATGTTCTCTCTCCTCCCTCTCTCGGTGCTTTTTTTTCAGTATTTCCTACTAAAAAATTCCAACTCTTAAGAATGAGAAGTAGGGGTGGCGGAGTATACGAATATGAGAGTTGGTGTGTGAATCTGTGTGTTTAATGATGATACCTTTAGATTGTTGAAACCCTTTGATTTTGAAAACAAAATGAGTTGGGCCTATTTTGGGTGTGTAGTTTGAGCTAGACAATGGTCTTGTTGCAATTAGCTTACTCTGAGCTTCTAAAGTTCTTTTTGAAGTAAGAAATTTGTGATTCACTTTAGGAGATACTTATAATTTACTTGCTCAAAAGGGGGTTTTATTTTGGCGAGGAGTGCTTTTTTTTCTTTTTTCTGAATGAATTGTTTGTTTATTTTGATGTGATTCAGCCTGCATTGATCACAGAGGCACGCCTCAGCACCCTGCAAGAACTTGTACCTTGGAGAAAACTGAAGGATCTCTCTGTGTAAGTTAATTTCTTCATTTTTCTGTTATTTCTAGGAGAGAGTGTTCACTCTTTCTTGGAGGAGTTAGTTTGCTTTCAAAGCTTTGTGGAAAGGTTTCTGTCTGATGTTATAATAATTAGCTTGAACGGAACAGAGAACTCACAAAACCAATTTTCTAATTGCATTTACAGCTGAAGAGTTCTGTAGCTCTATTGGTAGTGTGGTAGTGATTTTAAGTGGCATCAGTAGCAACCCTCATTCTTTAAGACAATCTTTACTGTCAGATTTCTATTCTTCATCATTCAAAGCTATCTCCTTACTAGTTACAGAATAGTACTAGCTTTAAAAGCATGTAAGGTCAGGAATTATTTTTAAGTGGTATGTCTATAGGCTTTTTTCATAACTAGACAAGAAGGGGGTTGGATTCCTTTAAACTTTTTTTTTATACAATTTTTCTGCTTTTTTTTTAGAATATGGATGCCACTTTAATAGATCAACCAGTCCAAGAAGAAGAGATTAGACAAGAAGAACAAGAGGTATATATCATAGGTTATATATATATATATATTTTTTTTTTTTTAATATTTATATCATTTAGAATTTGCATATATGTTTTAAATTTTGAGATCTAATTAACATTTGGAATGAAAGGTGGAGAGAACGCATATTGAGCTGAATGATGATGGAGGTGGAAATGAGGAAGCTAATGAAGACGATCCTGATGGATTGGACGGGATGATAGATGGTGACAATGATGAAGAAAAGGGTCACTTTGAAAGAAAAAAGAGAAAAAAAGTTTCAAAAGCTTATGGAGATTTCATTGAAGTGACTATGGAGAATGGAACTATAAAGTTTCAATGCATTCACTGCAAGACTTTTCTTTCTAAGTCAGTTACTGGTACAACAACTCATCTCTGGAATCACTTGAAGAGATGTTTGCAAAAGAAGCTCCATAATGAGAAACAAAAGACGTTGCAATTTCAGCCCGTCAAATCCAAGTTTGAGATAAAACCTCTATCGGATGGTAGATACAATCAGATGAAGCAAAGAGAGGCTGTTGCTCATTGGATCTTAATGAATGAGCAACCATTTAATGTTGTGGAAAACTTTGGTTTCACTTTCATGCTAAGCATCAATCAACCACAATTTGAGAAGATTTCTCGTGCCACAACAAAGAATGATGTGATTAATGTTTATGAGATGGAGAAGAAGAAGCTACAATTGGCATTGAAGGACATCAACAAGATTTCATTGACCACTGACATTTGGAAGTCAACGGTGCAAAAGATTTCTTATATGTGTGTTACCGGTCACTTTGTTGATTCACAATGGGAACTTCAAAAGAGACTTCTTAGCTTCATACCTCTACCCCCTCCACATACTGGTAATGTTAATGATTTTTATAGTTTAATATTATATTTATATTACATATTATTTAGTTATAGCTAACTAACATAATTTGTTTCATTGATATTTTGCAGGTGTTGATATTTTTGATGGACTTATGAAGTGCACAAAGGAATGGGGAATAGAGCATAAAGTATTTACTATCTCGGTGGACAATGCCACAAACAATGATGCGGCAATTCGAATTGCTAAAGAAACATTCTCAAGGAGTCGTAAATTGCCATTGGGAGGTCAGTTATTTCATGTTAGGTGTACTGCACATATATTAAATCTCGTTGTTCAAGATGGTCTCTCGGAGATCAAATTGATAATTGAAGACGTAAAGAACAGTGTGCGTTTTATTAATCAATCAGAATCTAGGTTGAGAAAATTCTCTGATGTTGTGCACCATTTAGGAATCTCGGTGAAGAGATTGATCATTGATTGTCCAACTCGTTGGAATTCTACATATGAGATGTTAGTTGAGGCATATAGAGTTAAGGATGCATTCCCCATATTTCAACAAAGAGAGCCTTCATATCATTGTTGTCCTTCTATTGATGATTGGAAGGAAGTGAAGGATGTTATTGACATTTTAGAGGTTTTCTATGAAGCTACTCATGTGATTTCTGGAGTTGATTATCCTACTTCTAATGTCTATCTTGCTGTTATTTGGAGAGTCAAGCATGTGTTGAATGAGAAGGAAAATCATGTTGATGAGTTTATTCGGGTGATGATTAAAAGGATGAAGGAAAAATTTGATAAATATTGGGGAAATTGCAATCTTTTGATGGCAATTGGAGCAATACTTGATCCTAGGTTCAAGATGAGATTGGTTGATTTTGCTTTCAGTAAAATATATAGTGATAGTGATGCACGTGCACATGTGAGGAAGGTTCGAGATGCATTGTATAGTTTATACTTTGAGTATGTTGAACTTGATCATGAAAAGTCTCAAAAGAGTGCTACTTTACGAAGTTGTTCTTCTACTTCTGCAAACTCCACATCTCAATCTCAAGGAAAGATTGTGTCTTCTGCGTTATCTATGTTTGATGATTATCTAAACACTGTTGAGGTTGATGGTCCCTCCAAATCGGAGTTGGACATTTACTTGGAGGAGGGGGTTTTTAGAAGTCAAGGTGGGGATGCAAGTGTAGCCAATGAGTTTGATGTATTAGCTTGGTGGAAATCTCAAGAGTTGAAGTTCAAAGTATTATCAAAGCTTGCTCGGGATGTTTTAGCTATTCCCATTAGTACAGTGGCATCAGAGGCAACATTCAGTGCCGGAACTCGAGTGTTAGATCCTTATCGTTCAAGATTGAGTTCTGATATGGTAGAAGTTTTGGTTTGTGGAGCGGATTGGGTTCGCCAACTTCACGGAATCAAGAAGCCAATTATGACATATGTAAGTTTTATATAAGTTTTAATTTATTGGAGTCATATGTATGAAAGCTAACTTACTATTGTTATTTTTTTTAGGAGGAAGAGGAGCCTTTCCATGTCATGTTGCAAGTTTGATTGCAGAAGATGCTTGTCTTTTGAGGATTTTTAATTAGTATTTGGATGAATGACTTTAAACTTTTGAATTGGCAAATGATGTTTGTCTTATGAGATTTCAAATTAGTATTTTGAGGTTGATGAGTTTAGCTATGAACCTTTTAATTTGATGATTCGTGCTCATTTTATGAAAATTCGATGTTTATATGTATGGATTGTATATTGAGATCTTAGGTAGTGAAATCATTGATTTATTTATTGTTGAGTATTTTATTAGGTAAATGGATCGGATATAGCATATATTATTTAGATGTTTTTTTTTAATTTTTTTTATTTAACAATTTTTCACAATGTAAAATTCGAATCGAATAGTTCGAATCGAATCGAATAGTCACCAAATCGAATCGAATATCCGAAAATTTATTTAAAAATGCACTTGAAAATAATCGAATCGAATATTCGAATATTTTCGAATAGTTCGAATTTTAAATCGAATCGAATTTCGAATCGTAATTAATATTCGTAATCGAATCGAATATCGAATCGAATATAGCAAAAAAAATTCGAATCGAATCGAATATATAGATATTCGCCTCGATTCGATTCGTTTACAACCCTAGACCTGAGTGAAGGTTTATTAAGCTAGATCCCTGGTCTTGAGCTTTTTCTTAAGAACACCCAATATAACAGACATAACTACAACTTTCATGGTCTTCGTCTTAATGGAATTTCGTCATAATCAAACTCTCCTTTCGTTAAGGAATAGTTAATTGCTCGGTAATTCTACACATCCATTTTGATCTAAATTTATATTACCATCTCAATTAAAAGAATGCAAGAAAAATAATATACACAATTGTTAGTAATAGAATATGTGTAAAATTAAAGCAACAAAAATATGAATTATGAAAATGAAATTCCACAAAACAAAAAACCAACTGGCAAAACCCTAATCCCCAAAACACAGCGCCAATGGCCGACGTCAAAGCAGTTGATGAAGGAGGCGAATTTCCCGAAAAGCGCAAGCTCGATCTCCCTAATTCCCTAACCAAAGTAATAGAAGATGGCAAAGGCAAAGGCAAAGACGATTCGAGCAAGAGGCAGAAAATCGGAGTTCCCGCCGCCGAAAACGACTCCGATCCACTCGAAAACGCAGAATCGGAGGAGCATGTGAATGCCGTTGCTGCTGCGGCTGCGGAGGTGGACGAGGATGACGATGAAGATGAAGAGGACTACAATGCCGAGCAAGAAGAAGATGGAGATGAGGAGCTGAATGGTGGAGCTGGTACTGTCGACAGAAAAGGGAAGGGGGTTGTGGTTGACAGAAAAGGGAAGGGTAAAATGGTTGAAGACTCCGACGATGATGATTCCGACGGCCATGTGGATGATGATGACGATGACTCGAGTGATGATTCGGACAGTGATTTATCCGATGGGCTCGATGAGAGTGATTTGGAGGATGACCCACTTGCGGAGGTTGATTTGGATAACATTTTGCCGTCAAGGACCAGGCGGAGTCGAGCGCAACCTGGGGTCCGGATTTCGAATGATCTTGACAAGGGTAACGATGCATGATCGATTTTTCTTTTTCCCTTTTTTTTTGGATTTAGGTGAAAAAGATTATGGGAATGTAGCTTTAATTCGACATTGTGCTTTTGCCATGAATTTCTTAAGTTTGGACTAGTAAAACCTATCCCTGTACTCATTGAGACGTTCCATTGATCAATTAATGCGATTGTTCCTTTTGTTATGGCTTATCAAGATTGCTTGATCGATAAAGTTTATAAGGAAATGGAAGTCATATGTAAACCTATAACAATATTACAATATATAGAAGAAGTTTATTCAAAGATTAATCGGCTGTTTGATTTCCTATCTCGGTGTGGTTTTGGAGAGTCATTCACTGCTTCACGTGTTTTCTCTTTTATGTACCGAAAAGATGTGCTGAACAAGGGATGGGCCTATATGATTTCCATTGGTGATTGTTGGTTGCATCTCGAGTTTGTCAGTCCGTGTGTTCTCTGCAAACAATTCAAATAAGTTTATGATTGTGATGCCATTCCTACAAAGTGTACGCATATTACTGTCAGAGAGATGGCTTCATCTCATACATAATCATATTAGAATATGCCGAGCATTTGAAGGCAAATGCAAGTCATTTGGGTCGATGTTTGGTTAGCTTGCCTATTTCTGATTTAATCATATGGGGAGACGTCCAATTTTATTCCTGCTGAAAGTCCTCAACAAAAATGCATACTTTGTTTCACTCTTTGTGCAATCAAAGTCTTTATGCACTGGATTATCCTTCAGCGTGTCAAAAATTTGCTCCCAGTTCAGAACATTGATAAAGGTTTCTTGGTAAACCATGAATCTGACCAAAGGGAACTTGAAAAATCAAAATATAATGCTAACAAATACTGACTCGATCTTCTCTATGTTCACAAAATACACAGCTCCATCAGTTAGGGGTATGTGACAATATGCATGACTACTGACTGCCGGCTATCATTTTGCGTATCACATTATGGCTCATCTGCACACTGATCAGAATGTAGCTTGTGGAGCTATAATTTAGCCCTCAGATTCTATTATTATCCTGAAGGTTATGGTTATTAGCTACAAACTACAAGGTGAGGCTTACATTACTATAGCTGTCAGAATTGTCTTGGCTGGTTTTACATATTAGTGCTTGGAGCCTGGCTTTAGCTGAGGCTAGGAGTCTGACATTAAGAGTACTGGCCATGGACATAATCATTAAGGGGAAACAAAATTGATCTATTTTGGTAACCGTTATATTTGTCCTTGTATATTGCTGGGGAAATACTCATTAGTTCTTGGATCTTTGTTTTTATCAGTCAGCCAAAAACAAAGATCCAAGAACTAAAGATATCTCAATTAGTAGCATAGATGAATAGTTGTTCAAAAAATGTGTGTGGTTTGTGGAGTTAAACAGTGAATAGATTATTAGGAATTCATGTTTGGTTTGTTGGATTTCCCCGTGATGTAACCATTTATTTTCTTGTACTTCTTGATTCAATCGTTGACACAAATTTCTCTGTGAAAAGTCCTAACGAGATAAGCATGATCTAATTGCAGGTATTCTGCACATTAGAGACATCAAAGACCATCTCAAACACGCATGCACGATGTCTTCTGGTATGAACCCTCTTGCTTCAACATTCTCACACCTATTTCTCTTTGAGAATATGATAGTAACCACAAGACAAGAGGACTACTATTGATTATGCTTATCATTTTCACTTGGAACAGTTCCCATTTATGATATTACAGGACTATGAAATTTTGGAATTATTTCTAAGCTTTATCACTTTAAAGATTATATTCCATAGGTGGTGAATAGAGTGGACTATAGAGAAGTCATCAATGGAATTAGTGGAACAAGTCCACTTCACCCTGGGTAGGTCACAACAGTAATTCCTTGGTAGCTCTATTTTTTCTCTTCATTGCTTTGTACTCCATTAGTGCCAACATTTCCTTTTTTGTATTTGGACTTCTGCTCACGCATTGTAAACCGTTGGTTCGATGCCTGATGTCATATACATATCTTTTCTCGCAGATTCTCCATCCCTCTTATTCGTCACATAACTGGTCAATTCCGTGGTGATGATAAACACTGTCATATTCTGCTTATGGCAGAAACTACTTCTTATTGGTATCTTTAGTAAACTAGATCACTATGGCCTTAGAATAGCCAATCCGCAACGACCTTTCTGGTGCAAGGGAGCCACTGAATAATCACTCTACTCATCTACTGTTTGACATCACCTTTGAAGTATATTTTCAAGCTGGCAATGATAAAAGAGAGCATGAGCTTTTATGATTTGGAGAGATTATTGACTTTCTCCTTGGTTCCTACTTAACCAACAATTTCTTTTCATTCTTGTTGTTGCAGTGTTAGCATAAAAAGCTAGAAAGATAGAGATGCTCTAAAGGAAGACTACATTCCTCCAACAAAGGTAAGAATAATTAGGCTTTACCGACATGTTTCTTAACTTTCAAACATCATCCCCAACAGTTTAAAGCATATGCAATGCCAGTTCCGCTTCGCACTTGATTCCCGTTTGACACTCTCGAATCACGTACATGTTCTGGGGTTGGGGGGAGGGGGTCGGTGTGCTTTGTTTTACACGGGATTTGGTGTTATTTTCTTGACTAAGTGCACTGCAAGATTGTTATTATCAATTTGCCATTTGACTGTTGTTTGTTTGTATTTGTTTAGTTTGAACCTTCATTTTACTACAATATGTACTGATACATGTGATCACACACACAATTAGTAGACGTTAGTCCAAATTGTGGTGTTTTTAGGGTGTGTTGTGGTGTTAGATTCAATTCATGATGAGCTATCAATTTAGACTTAACATTTTGTCAAATGATGGAAGGCAATAGCTGCCTTTCTGCACGGGCAATTGGGCATTATGAAATATTAACCAAATCTGATCATTTGTGAAAAAGCATAACATTAATTCTACTTTTGCTTTACTCAATTCCTCTCCTCTTGTTGGTACATTATATCGCTTATACAGATATACTCTACTTACATACTCAATTGGTCCATTTTTGGAATACCAAATATAGGTAAACATGAAAGTAAAACAAATAAAAGATAACTAAAATAAGAGAGTGAAAGCCCATATAGTCCCAAATACATACTTCATCCGTCTCATTATTTATGACAGATTACTCTTGTACACGAGTATTGGATGATGAGATTATATAAATCAAATATTTGAAGAACCTCTTTTTATATTATAATCATTGACTATTGGTTTGAGCTATAATTATTTTCCTTAATTTTTATTGTAGCTCCGGTTGAAATTTTCAAAAATTGTATGAGTTGGGATTATAAATATTCGGTAAGCAACTTCATTTAGATTCATTTAGACTCTAAAATACCAAAGACTAAATAAACTATTTACGTAATTCATTAAGTAATGATTAAAATATGGAACAGAATATTTGTACTTTTCTTACAAAAGATTTTATTTCATATAGTTGGAAGTTGGAATTTGGACGCAAACAACACGTGACACCCGTCGATTACACGTCTTTTTTATATATAAATAAATATATTACATTTTTAAATACTACAGTACGAAAAACTTGAAAATGATATCTTGAATCTCATATATGTAATATGATATATCTATCTTCACAATTTCTGACTTATTTCATTCTATTTTTTGACTTCATGATTGCGTTGTGTTTTGTGTTTTTTGTTTCTATGTAGAACATAATAAAACATTTATTGCAAGCGAGTCTATGTTTCAGTCAACTTACTAATGAAATTACATTCTCGAGTTACTATTAAAAGTATAATAGTTGAGAAAAATAGTCAAATAAAAGGTGACAACAATTAAATGGTAAGGAAATTATGAATAAATTATGTAATTTATAAAGTCCCTAAAATAGCAATGGTTACTAGAATAGTTGGAAGGAGCAGTCTCTGCTTGTCTTCTTCTTCCCTTCACAGTTGACACTTTTTACAGTTGCTTCCTTTTCTTCTTCATGATCACAGAAGGTATAAAAAAATATTCAACTCGTAACGATGAATTAATTATAATCTAAATAAAATATACAATAATAATTCATCCCAAATTCAGCTGCTTTTTGCCTCCTCCTTTGAGATCTTCTTTTGGAAAAATTCTATGGTCGCTGCTCTCTTTTGAGTGTGTCATAAAACCGCTATGGATTTCTGGAAAATCCTCTGCCCAGGAGCAAGAATCGCCAGAGGATCGTATGCGGATTTCCTCTGCGCAAACATCTCCCACCTCGGTCCGAAGTGGGCCCGCCATTCCTCCTGCGTTTTGTAGTGTGGAAGGTACTGCTTCACCCCGAGCTGCGCCGAGTCGCAGAAGCTCAAGATTCTTCTGTTCACGTCCAGAATCTGCTGCAGCCCTTCGCTCTCCGTCGCGTGTGGGAGGAATGCCACCAGGTAGAACACCTCCTCCTCCGGCGTCACGAATGAGGTTCTGTTGTCCCACCTGCAGTTACTAGATTTTAGCGGAGATGTTCGACGAAATGCGTCATTGAAAATTGGGGGGCTTTTGTTTTTACTTTGATTTGTTGACTGGATAGATGAGGACGGGGCCGTTGTTGGTGTCGGTGAGGATGTTGCCGAAAACGGCGTCGGCGAAGGTGTGGATTTTGCTGCGGGGTACGAGGAGGTTGAGCCATGGGTGTGGGAGATCCCATAGCCCCTTTGATCGTAGCTTAAGCTCTGCTGCATGGACCCTGTCCAAGAATTCTACATATGAAACTTCTGAAACAAACAGTGTTGATGGGATGTAGCTTAATTCAGATAATAACGACTTAATCTCCTGCATAGGTAGAAGAGAGGAGAGAGAGAGAGAGACAAGATTTTATACATTAGGCCACTATTTCTTGGTTTCTCTCTGCACACTGCAGTAATGCTGAATGATGTAACGATGAGTTTCAAAATCAAACCTTGTCTACATCAGCAGCATCCTCATCTGGGTTGAAGTTCTTCGTGAGCTCGAGGCAGAACAGTTTCCTCCCATCTGATACAAATTGATTGGCTTGATCCGGGTCTTGAGGGTTGAATGATGATCTCCAGTTGTTGATCAGACCGGTCCGGTTTATGATCACTAACCCTTCGACATAATCAAAGGCGTTGCCTCTGGATATCAGGAGCTCCTGGTCTCTTGCGAAGGTGGAGAAATCTGAGTACAGAACCCTAATCCATTTCACCTGTTGCACAGTTTTTAAAACTACAAAGTTTACCTATATGTTGTTTGGTGTTGTTTGTGATTTCAATTTTCAAGAAAAGAGATGGATTAATGCGTTGTTGTTTTTACCATCTTTGGTGCAGGCTCTAGAGAGATTCTTGCTCTGGTTATGATCCCAAACTGGCCTAGTCCACCAAGAACACCATGGAAGAGGTCAGCATTCTTCTCCTCTGAACATACCACCACTTCTCCTTTTCCTGCATTAGGTTAGTAGTACATGCTATTAGTCCTTGCCCCTTGGTAATGATTACATGATGATATATATATATATGTACGATTATGCACAAACTAATTACCTGTGATAACCTCGAGTTGGTGGACATTACTGATTTGAGGGCCATGCTTGAATGCTTGACCACTAATCCCAGCATTAGACAGAGTGCCTCCCACCGTTAGATGTAGGTAATCGGTCCAAGACTTTGGTGCCAAGCCGTGTTTCAAGCAGTGATGCAACACGTTGATCCAAAGCTCCCCAGCAGGGGCATCAACGTAAGGAGATTTCCCCTTACGATGCACCTGCATTTCTTGGGCGCCGGCACCGCGGAGGGACTCCATGTTGACGACAATCCCCTGTGGCGCCTGCGCCTGCCCCATGAGGGAGTGGCCGTGGCCCCTAGCAGCCACCGTCATGGCTGTGGCGGGTCCCATCTGCCACACGTGCTTGATGGTGGCCGCCACGTCGGAGACCTTCTTGGGGTGGAGGACCGCCCACGGCAGGAAGTGGAACTGCTTCCCGAAATCCGTGGCCGCAAACTCGTTCCCGTCAAAGCTGAAATGGCCATGGACGGGAACCGGGGAGGGGGAGAGGGAGAGGGAGAGGGAGGAGGTGGGTTTGTGGAGAAGAAGCATGCAGCACAGCAAAGCAGCTGAGAAAATAATACTATTATTTAGTTTGAGAAAGGACATGCTCATGTTTCTAGAAGTCCAAGGAAAAACTAAGTAAAACTAATGTTTGGCTTTGTTTTCCTAAGTGAAAAGCAAAAGGTGTAGAGATGTTTGAGTTTGAGGAAGGGAAGGGGGATTTAAAGAGAGATAGTCAACCTATCTTCACTGTTAAGAATCCTTATGAAGACTGCCTACTTGGAATGGCTTAAAAAGATTTTTTTTTCTTTTTTTTTTTCCTGGGATTTTCTCTTTTCTGAGTTCTTGCGTTTGCCAAGTTGAAAGAAAAGAAGAAAAGAAAATGAAAGGATCACAAGAAAGAAAGAGAAGATTTTGATAGATCTTGTTGCTTTTTCAAGATTTTCACCTTTCCCCCATCAAAGACAAGATTGTGTTTTAACCCAACAATCCTCATTTTTACACAAAGGCTAAGGTTGATCTTGCCATTTATGGAATGTGATTATTTCTCCTCTTAACAAACTTCAAATTTTCTTTTTATATGTATATATTCTTTTTCAGGCTGTCACTAAGCTGTAATCCCACCATGTTTCAATGCCTTCATTACTACTATTGACATGTTTATTGGCTTAGGAAAAATCATAGTTTATGTCAAAGGAAATCCAAAAATGAGATTGGATGAGAGGGACTGAGGGATCTTCTTTTGAATTTCATGATCGACTATGCCTCACAGATAGGGCCCATACGGCACGTGAAGTCGTTGCGCGTTTTCTTCATCTTCGTTTTTTATTGCGAACACGGGACCTCTATGTGCAACGGGCTCGACCTAACCACGTTTTAAAGCACACATGCTTACTTGCTTCTTGTGCTGACTTGACTTGGTTCTTAGGCCCCCTTCTCTTTCTAACACACATGGACCACATGATTTTGTGACCCTATTTGCTTTTAAACAAACACGTTTCGAGCTCAAAAACCCTTCACTCTTCTTGAATGTTCTCTCTTTCCTTTCTTGCTTTTATTTGCCCTTAAATGAGCTTAAATAAGCCAATCACCATGCATCTATAATTATTGTGGGAAAAAGATAGTAGAAATTCTTGTGTGAAATCGAGGTTGAGAGCATAGATATTATTCTTCTGTCCTTTGAAAGCTCAAGAAATATATATGGTCCCAAACCCAAAGATAGTCAATCAACAAATTAGTAATATTCTCATGAATCTTGATTTAATCTTCTTTAAAAAGGAAAAAAAAAACACAAACTTTTCACCATAGCTCTCTATGTTTGTGGGAATACATGATACATTCCAACTTGTTCCTTCCACCAACATTTTACTCTACCTAATTAAATATGAAATCTTGACGCACACTCATTTTCTTTGTGACCTTTTCTTTTTCAGAAATAGGATGGAGTTATTTTATTAAACATAGTGTTGGGTTATTGTCCCTTTAGTTTTGGCTGGAAAGGTTTAAAGAGTGAGTTTCATGTGTCCTCTAGTGGGAGTTCAGGTGGAAAATGCATTTTTTTTACTATTTTCTTGATTCTAAAATATGATTTTCTTGAGAATATAGAATATTTTTGTGATCAATGGCGGATACAGGAAGGAGGGGGAGGGGGCTTAAGCCCCTGCCAAAGTTTTTTTTTTTTTTTTTACTATTGTAAATTTTTTTGAAAATGTCAAAAATTAGCTCCAGCCCCTGCAAAGTCGACAATGTTGAAGAACGAATCTCCGGAGGATGGAAGATGACAGGGGCTGAACTTACGAAGAGGTAGATGACAGCCCCTGCCAACGTTATTTTCTGCGTCCGCCACTGTTTGTGATGATATATACTACATCAATCACAGTAAACACTGTACACACTTTTTTTTTCGTTCCATAATTCAAAAATAATAAAAATTGATTCATTAAAAAAAAGTGTGAATTCTACCATAATTTTATATATATTTTTTAATAATTGTATCGATAAAAATATGTCATAACTCATAGAGACATAAAATATTATTTCTTGGACCCAAAAAATACTCTAGGAACAACCCTTCTTTGATGCCTTGAGCTTTTAACCACGTGCGATTTCACGTGGGAGCCTAGAATAATAGTTGACTAATGACATTCATGTTTTAATTTTTTCTCCTTTTTAATAGTAGTGCTTTCTTCTCACCCAAAAAAGTTGGTAAAAACTCGTTCCAAAAAAAATAAAATCCATATGTAATCTTCACCTCCATTCCTCATGGCCTTCAACTTTCCAACATAATGCCCAATTGGGACCACTAATTTTAACCAAAATAAATAAATAAAAGCAAAGTTGTTTTACTAGACAACAAAGCATGGTAACCTCAAAGAACTCTATCAATGTCTCCAACCAAGAATCCAGTTATGCAGTCCTAGAATTAAAAAATTTGCAAAGTGAAATTATTTGGTGTAGATTTTGCACTCAATTTCCTCAGATTGTGTGTTGGATTTTGATTTTTCTTGAGGGAAATAATGTCTTGATTACATTTGCTTTCTAGAAGCAGAAGGAAACCATCCCATTATTTAATGGCTAAATCCATCTACACATACAAAAGGGATACACAATACTTTATGATTGTGAAATTATTTTAACAAAGTTGATGATGAATTGGTCTGCTTCCCTTAACACGTATAACCTACTTTTTTGCCTTCAAATCTTGTCACAAAATCTATAATACATTGCTAATTATCTCCTTTAATAAAATCTAACGAAAATGCGCATGTGGCGGGCAGAGTTAATATGTCCGCAAATAATGTAGCATGCCACATAAATAAATATTAAAATTTTATTAATTCTCACTTTTCGATTATAATTTATTGATTAAAGTATAAACTTGCACATGACACATACATATACAAAGTACTATTACTAGCATATCTAGAAAAAATTTAATCAATTAGGAAACTTTACTTAATTATAGATTAACTTCACGTGTCATATAAGCTTAAAATCTACCATTTCTTGCTTTCATGAAAACCCTAAATGATTTCCCAAACGTGTAAAGTATTATAGTTTTCGTGAATATATATCATGTGTCCCACGAAAGTGCAATTAATCACGTGAATGTAAATATGTGGGAAGCCAACAATTTAATTTAATGAAATATAATTGATGATTTAGGGATGGCAATGAACCAATACAAATTAGACTATGTAATTAAATTATACACAATAGCACACTAGCACTAATCAACATTAATTATGATTGATGATTTAGTTAGGCCACATATATTAGTTTTGGATTAAATCATAACCTAAGAGGATTAATACGTGTAATCATTTTAATTTTTGCCTTATCGTCATGTCTCCTTCACCACTTAAATCAATGTCTTCGTGTCAAATTTTTACCTTTGAGTTACATTTTTTTAAATATTTCCATCATCTCATGTCGCACCAAAACTTTCTTTTTTATGATTATAAATTATATAACACATGCATGTAGTAATTTGCACATCGTATGAGTTCGATATATAACACGTGTAAAAATATTATGATTTTATATTTTACTAAATGCGAAGAATAAAATAAGGGTTTAATAAGTTTACTATATCAAATTGCATATTTAATATATCGATGGGTCTTAATTAAGCCCTAATTTAATTAATCATACATGGCTTGTACTTTTAATCCTAGTTAACATAAATTATGAGTTAGTTAGTTAGTTAGTTAAGGTTTAATTAGGGCAGGTTGTGGCCAAGTTGTAGTGAAATAAAATAGTCATGTGACGTGACATCAAATTAATTATAAGAAAATATTAATTAAAAAATGGTTCTATTATGTCATGTTTGTGTCCCAAATCTGGATATAATCCCCTGTGGTGATTTTGTATCTAATAATGGTTGCACACCACATGTTATGAACTTATAAAATTTTGCAATTAATTTTCTTGATTGACATGTTGGAATTATCTCTTGGGATATTTGTTCCTCTACAAGTGACAAATAACAAAACAAATATGACATCATTAAAGGTTTATCAATTGGGAGACATATTACTTGTTTAATTTACAATCAAGATAAGAGCAATATTAATTAAATGGGATTCATCTTTAAAAACTTGAGAGGTCATTTTCCAAATCTTATATATATATATATATATGAAAGTATATTATATATTCAAGCTATATTCAAAGCACACTCAAAGTTATTGCTCTCGCCTATCGAAGTTTTGTTCAAAAACCTCGTCCGAGAACTTGTATAGAGTAGAATTTTTCGCTGCGCAGCAGTTTTTTCATACCAACTTAGCTGTCTGGCGCTGCTATTGGCATAACAACCGGTACTAGACCATAGGTTGGCCCAATCCAGTCCTCTCGTACTAGGGTTAGCTTATCGCAGTTCTCCGTTTAACACCAACGGTAGATAGGAACCGAACTATTTCACGACGTTCTAAACCCAACTCACTTACCACTTAAATCGGCGAACAACCGAACCCTTGGGACCTTCTTCAACCCCAGATTCCCATACAAAGGATATCTAATAGTTGACTACTTTCTAAAGAATGAGAATTAGAGAAAAAAAAATATAGATTCAAGAACTATAAAAAAATATTTTTATAATATAAGAAATAAATTTAATCTATTAATATATAAAAACGCAGTTTTAACAAATATTTTTTCCTGCCATAATTTAAATTATTGTTATATTTTACGGTTTAAATTTAAACTGCACACGTCCACATTTAACTAACTTATCATTTTAAATTATAAATATATTTTACAGTTTAAATTTAAACTTCACACGTTCACATATTTACTAACCTATACAAATTATTACTAAAATATTTTTTAGTATTTAATCTCCCTTTCAAGTAATGTTTAATATTGATAAATTTAAAATTCAGGTATATAATTTTTAAAATATTAATTATTATTTATTATATTGTAATATGTATTAATTTTAATAAATATTAATTAAAAGAATAAATTTATTCATGTAATATAAAGTATGAGATACAAAAATAAAATGCGTGTATCTATAATAATAGCACAATAAATTTCGCGCATTGCGCGGGTTGACATACTAGTTAGGTAAGAAAATTGAGTTTAGGTTAGATAATAAAAACTTTTACGTGATAATTCTTCAATTATGTGAATTGTATCAATACTTTTGAATGATCTTTGATGATCATTAATTCATTATTACTAGTAGAATTTTATACTTATCACATTTTTATGCTATAGTTGATTAAAACTTAAACATATCCCAACAACATGTGCTCATTGAATAGTTATTGATAGGAATTTGTAATTAATAGTTATATGATATGATTGATTGGTAATTTTAACTTTATAATTAATTGTTATATATTTTTTAGGAGAAGCATTTCTGGACCTCCATCAAATCATGTCTCTCGAGTTATTAAGAAAACATTAATTAACTTCCTTAATTTACGCTCTAAACATTAATTATAAAATACATGGGAGTTTTGTCTTAGATCTTGTGATTAATAATTTAATATATAGTGGTATATCAAAATTCATTATACCCAAATCCAAACACTACTAAACGACTAAAGCTTTTTTCTAAAATTTAAAAATATAAAACACGTCACATTAATTATTTGGTAGTTGGTACAAAGATTGCAACTATATTATTTGATGACGTGGCAAATTTTCGTTAAGATCTTGTTGATGTAGTTAGAACTTAGATGTCTAATATTTTAATTAACTAACACTAATCCATATTTTGCAGGAAATATAAAATGTAATTAGCAATTACTTCTAATAATAGCTGATTAATAAAATATCCCACTTGCTGCTCTGAGGACCTATCGGCTATCAATATAATTAACAATTAATTGAGGTATTTTGTAGCTTTTCATTTATTATATACTCCCTCCGTCCGTAAATTTTTAATGTAGTATTTTGACTTTATATAAAAAAGTGTAGTTAATAAAATTTGGATCTCACTTATTATGATTTTTAATTAAAATATGTGTATTGAGTGGAGTTTGGGTCCTACATGATTTATAAATTTTAATTAGATTGCGTGTATAAAATAATTTCTACAAATAAAAAAATTTAGTGTTAAAAATATTGGTGGACAGACCAAAAATAAAATATATTAAAAATATTGGTAGATAGATGAAATAATTAATTTTAAATTTATCTCCTTAAATGAATAATGTCGATTTAATTTGTGTATTACTTATTTTCTATAATACTAAGAGATGATTAAAATTAACTAGTCATTTCGAGCTGCTATTGATTAGTGAAATGTTTTGTTACTAAGTACAAAAAAATTCAATTTTAAAATCTTCCAACATTAGTCATCAATGTCATTTACACATCATGTCCATGTGCATGCATGTATATGTTAGCATAATAATAAAAGAAAAAACACCATAGTTGACTGAAAAGTTAGTCAAGGCAGCCTTCATTAATTCTCTAATGTGTTTTATATGCTTAATTGTTAATTAATTAGCCTCCAAAATATTGTTTTTAATGACTCATTAAGCTGTAATTCAAGTAGACTTGACCCAAGTCAACCCAACAACAAGAATTGGAGAGAAACCTCCACTGTCGGTTTCACACGCAAGAAATGCAGTGAACTCAATTAATTGGTAGATTCATACCATTATGTTTTGATTAAATAGAATTAAATTAAATTCTTTTTATAATGATGGATGTGATAAATTAGTAAATTAAATATATTCGTCTCTAGTCTCTGTGTGTATATATAATGAAGTCAAGTAAGGAGGCTGTCCATGAAATTTGTCTTTGTACTAACAGCCGTTTATTTGTTTCCCCCATTAGAAGCTTCTAAGAAACAAACTATTTCACATATTAAAAGAAATTACTATTTGGAGCTCACGTTTTTCTTTGTAATTATTTCCTCTTACTTTGTGGTTTTTTAGCGTGTTTTGGCTAAAACAACAATGTGCTTTATGCAAATTAAGTAGTAAACAAAACACGCTTTGTACATTAGAAAGAACGTACTCTGTCGTCCTCTTAAAAGTATAGTATTATTAAGGTAATTTGTTTTTCTTTTTTATAAAGTTACCACTTAATTTTAATGAGACGCCCCAATAAAAAAACGTGATCACTTTTGGTGGACGGAATGGGTACTATTCTATGGACAAGAGTATCTAAGTAGGGTTATATATTGAGTCGACTTCTGGCCTATTTGGACTCGAATTAAGCTCGACTCGAGCTTTAAGCCTTGGTGATCGATCTCGGCTCGTGAGAGATCATTGAGTTTGTATTCGAATTAAGTTCAACTCAAGTCTCGAGTTTTGAGATTCAAGCTAACTAATTTATTAGAATTAAGTTTCGAACGAGCTTTTTTTTAAATTTTGCTAGAAATATATTATCACAAATAACTATGTTCTTTTAAATCCATAACTGTAATTAATATGCAAGCTTGATCTTGTGCAATTTAATACGCACAAAGTTGTTGAACATCAAAAGTTATTAATAAGGTGATAGTATAATAATTAAAGGAAAATAAAAGCTCAAATACTATAGTGGTATTCCAAGTCTCAGCACAAAATCATGTATAATAAATAAAGTGGGGCTTAATTAATACTACCAAATTAGTTAATACTCATGGCCATGGGGACCTATATCACAGTGCAGCTTTTGGAAAAGGGTTTAGATTTGAAACAACCCTACTTCCATTTCCATAACAAGAAATAATCTAATTTATCAAATTCTGAAGACATGTGAGTATGTGATGATATACTCCATATTCCATCAACCCATGTGCACACAATCAAACATGGAAATTAATATTACTCCCCTCCGTCTCGACTAACTTGAGTCATTTATTTTTTAGAACATCTTTATTATACACACAAATTTAAATAATATATATTTTTATCATCACTTTATATTTTAAACATACACTCTTTAACTCCTTAATTCATATGATGAAAAGAAGTACCTCAAACTAGTTGAGACAGAGGGAGTACAATATATATACATATTCAAAAAAGCGTCTCATGTAAACATAAAAAACAATCTAGTATCAACTTCTATACATATATATGTGTGTGTGTGTGTGTTGGGATGTAAAATTCAACACCTATGGAGTGTGGCTTTTCCGTGTATCGTACTCAAGAGAATTTATAGGAGTGCATTATGCTTCAGTTAAAAATGGTCTGCACTACCGTTGTTGATAAGAGATTAAAAGAATTGATTAGTATTGTACTCTTACCAACATGATTTATCATCTTTTTAGGCGACTCTTTAGTAGAAATTTCAAAGTTAAGTGTGTTTAACTTGAAATAATATTATAATGAGTAACCTATCGGAAAGTGTTCGAGTCAGTCTGTTTTTAAGGATAAGTGTATAGGGTCACACTACAATTGGTATCAAAATCAACGAGGACAAAGCATGTTGGGAAAGATTATGTTGGCGGCGTTTTTGATCCAATAATTTATATATATTGTTGGTCCTGATACGAGTAAATAAAAAAATTTGAGATGCGGAATTTGGTGGTTTATCAAACTCGTTTAAAAAAAAATCAATCAAAATCAAACTTTTGATTTGATAGATAAGTGATCTTCCTATCGAACAAGCTTTTACAATGA
Source organism: Leonotis leonurus (assembly GCA_026898415.1). NCBI lineage: Eukaryota > Viridiplantae > Streptophyta > Magnoliopsida > Lamiales > Lamiaceae > Leonotis > Leonotis leonurus. The sequence continues at coordinate 559,012 of JAPKLX010000017.1, forward strand.
GTATGAAATCTATGACAACTTGCTCGATTTCTAAGCTCTAGATATGGAAATAGTTTGGCTTAGATTACACGGGGAAAATATAACAACTCTAACTTAAAAACACTCGAGAAATGAATGTTACAGTGAATAAGACTTAGAGCTTGAGTATGAGATGAGTTCTTGGAATTCTTGATTCTTCCCGTAAGTTCTTCAAGTGAGGGATGCTCTCTATTTATAGTTGATGTAGATTCGCACTAGCCGTTGTTTGTAGCCGTTTGAATTTTGAATCTTATCTAATCATTGAATTCTTCTCGTTGAAGTCGTCGTCATTTTTCCTATTTTTGGTGTCTGTGCTTTTGGACAGATTATGCAACATGCAGCTTTCCATACATTTAAGTATTAAACTTCAGGCTTGGACCTTTAGGATAGAAGTTTCAAGTTGGACTTCAGGACAGAAGCTTCAGGTTTGACTTCAGGACAGAAGCTTCAAGTTTGACTTCAGGATAGAAGTTTTAGGCTGAACTTCAGGACAGAACCTTTAGGTTTGACTTCAGGACTGAGTTTTCAAATTTGATTTCAGGACAAAATCTTCAGGCTGGTCTTTAGTAGGGGTGTCTATTCGGAAATCGGGTATCGGGTAATATCCGATACCCGATACCCGATCGGGTTCGGGTACCCGAATACCCGATTTTCGGGTTTTCGGGTTGGGGTTGGGTATTGATATTCTAGGGTTTTCGGGTTCGGTATTACCCGTAACTCGAATTTATTTATTTATTATTATTATTTATATAATATTATATTTTTAATTTATAATTTAAAATATTTTAATACTCTAAATATTTGAACTTTTTAAAATTACCCGATAATATTCGATAAATACCCGAAAATAAGAATTTTTTTAATTAAATCGGGTAATTTCGGGTACCCGAAAAACCCGATTCGGGTTCGGGTACCCGAAAATTTCGGGTAGGGTACCCGACCCGACCCGAATAGACACCCCTAGTCTTCAGGGTTGGTTTTCATGACAGACTTCAGGCTGACCTTCATGACTAGTCTTCAGGACATAATTCAGGTTAATCCTTAGACTTAGTTTTTCAAGCTTGTTCTTTAAACTTGATTTTTCAAACTTGCCCTACACAAAATCAAGTTTTTGAATCAAATCAAAACATAATAAATATCCCAAAATATACACATAAATGAGGCTTTAATTCATTTTAGATGCCAACAAGTTATAAAGTTATATTAATATTACATTGTTTTTATCTAATTTATTTTTAAAAAATCTTGGAACTTATAAATTGTTTATATTAAAAGTTTAAAAGTTGTGATCAAAGTGCAAAATAAGTGAACTTAGAAAGTGTTTTATGTAGATAATTTTAAAATAAAATTAAAACTCAATATATATAAAAATAAAAGCAAGCGAGCAACTAATTAAATCATTTCTTTATGTTGTCTCTTCTTTAGTTTTGCATGATGAAGTGGATCTGCATCAGCATGCCTTAATATACCTTATTTATAAAGCATTTGATTAGTTGATTTATATAAAAAGGTATTTGATATATAATTATAATTAATTTACTAATCAAACAAAAAATCCTATACCTATAGGCCTCATATATAGGTCCATAGCCCTGATGCACCAACAGCACACATAATTATATAATATACTTTTTTCAAGTTACCAAAATATAAACTAATAAAATAACATAAAATTATATGAAGTAATAAAATCTACTGAGCATTTTGGCATTGCTTTTTTGTTCGATGATAAATATATTTAAATAATACCATATAGTTTGGGATAATTAAATTTAACTACACAGTCTATACAGCCAATATTAGTAATCATAGTTAATATATTTGGAGCAACCAATAGTTTGAGAAATATTTATTTATTTATCCCACTGTATAAAAAATGCTCGCCCGTACAACTAGCTGCATGTGAACAATGTGACATGTTTCGTAGATAAATATTAAATTTTAAATAAATAATTTATTAATTTTTATTTTTCGATTATTATTTATTAGTTATGATACAATTTAATATATTTTAATAAAAAATAAAATTAATAGTGACTCGTATACTGATATGACATTATCAGACCAACCGTGATACGTTAAATTACACACACGACAAGCGGTGAGCGATTCTACCTATAATATATGGTCAAAGGTAACTGGATTTCCAAAATTCATATACACTCAGATGTGCATGAATGTGAGTTATTAAAAAGTGGTTTTCTCTATTCATAAATTTGCACACAACATAATAGTCTAGTTTCCAATAATTATTTGTCTCATGCAGACCAATAATAATGAGGGTTTTAATTAAAAAACACAAACTCTTCTGGAATTTATAGTAAGGCTAAAATTTAATTTTCTTTTCCTCTTTCTTGAAAAAGAATGTTTGCTTTATATGGCGAATGACACTTTAAAAATAAGTTGGGCAATTTTTCCAAATTCTTCTAAGTACTAAAAAAATACATGAATTTGTTGCGTCTAATCTTTAAAAAATGGGCAATTAGGTTTGTGTCTACATATAGTCCACATCTGGAAAAATTGACCCATCCTATTTTAATATAAAAATAAATAAAAAATACCAGTAGCAAATATGTTTAATCATGGTGGAAGTTATCATATAATTCATATTTTGTAATTGATGCATAGTTTTATATTCTATTATTTGGAGAATAAACACTAGCTAATCATATATAATCCGAAGCTCAATATATCTTTATTTGATCATGGATCACATATATATATAAGACAATATAATAAACCTTTTGTAGGATTTTGGTTCATATATGAACGAATCTTCATGTGAAAAATGATAACATATATCAACTATGCATTTGAATAAATCAAGTATAGTAATGTTTTCTACAAATTAATTTTTATATTCCTGAAATAATAATAAATATTTATTTAAATTTAGTTAATTTTAACCATTGATTTTAGATAGATGAATGACTTAAATTCTTTCTCCTTTTGCATACTGATTTTTTTCTCATAGCAACCTAATAGCCTGACAATTTAATTATATTAATGCTTTCTCATAGAGACGACTCCAGGTGAGCCTCATGTAGGGTTGTAAACGAATCGAATCGAGGCGAATATCTATATATTCGATTCGATTCGAATTTTTTTTGCTATATTCGATTCGATATTCGATTCGATTACGAATATTAATTACGATTCGAAATTCGATTCGATTTAAAATTCGAACTATTCGAAAATATTCGAATATTCGATTCGATTATTTTCAAGTGCATTTTTAAATAAATTTTCGGATATTCGATTCGAAATTCGATTCGATTTGGTGACTATTCGATTCGATTCGAACTATTCGATTCGAATTTTACATTGTGAAAAATTGTTAAATAAAAAAAATTAAAAAAAAACATCTAAATAATATATGCTATATCCGATCCATTTACCTAATAAAATACTCAACAATAAATAAATCAATGATTTCACTACCTAAGATCTCAATATACAATCCATACATATAAACATCGAATTTTCATAAAATGAGCACGAATCATCAAATTAAAAGGTTCATAGCTAAACTCATCAACCTCAAAATACTAATTTGAAATCTCATAAGACAAACATCATTTGCCAATTCAAAAGTTTAAAGTCATTCATCCAAATACTAATTAAAAATCCTCAAAAGACAAGCATCTTCTGCAATCAAACTTGCAACATGACATGGAAAGGCTCCTCTTCCTCCTAAAAAAAATAACAATAGTAAGTTAGCTTTCATACATATGACTCCAATAAATTAAAACTTATATAAAACTTACATATGTCATAATTGGCTTCTTGATTCCGTGAAGTTGGCGAACCCAATCCGCTCCACAAACCAAAACTTCTACCATATCAGAACTCAATCTTGAACGATAAGGATCTAACACTCGAGTTCCGGCACTGAATGTTTGAATGTTGCCTCTGATGCCACTGTACTAATGGGAATAGCTAAAACATCCCGAGCAAGCTTTGATAATACTTTGAACTTCAACTCTTGAGATTTCCACCAAGCTAATACATCAAACTCATTGGCTACACTTGCATCCCCACCTTGACTTCTAAAAACCCCCTCCTCCAAGTAAATGTCCAACTCCGATTTGGAGGGACCATCAACCTCAACAGTGTTTAGATAATCATCAAACATAGATAACGCAGAAGGCACAATCTTTCCTTGAGATTGAGATGTGGAGTTTGCAGAAGTAGAAGAACAACTTCGTAAAGTAGCACTCTTTTGAGACTTTTCATGATCAAGTTCAACATACTCAAAGTATAAACTATACAATACATCTCGAACCTTCCTCACATGTGCACGTGCATCACTATCACTATATATTTTACTGAAAGCAAAATCAACCAATCTCATCTTGAACCTGGATCAAGTATTGCTCCAATTGCCATCAAAAGATTGCAATTTTCCTAATATTTATCAAATTTTTCCTTCATCCTTTTAATCATCACCCGAATAAACTCATCAACATGATTTTCCTTCTCATTCAACACATGTTTGACTCTCCAAATAACAACAAGATAGACATTAGAAGTAGGATAATCAACTCCAGAAATCACATGAGTAGCTTCATAGAAAACCTCTAAAATGTCAATAACATCCTTCACTTCCTTCCAATCATCAATAGAAGGACAACAATGATATGAAGGCTCTCTTTGTTGAAATATGGGGAATGCATCCTTAACTCTATATGCCTCAACTAACATCTCATATGTAGAATTCCAACGAGTTGGACAATCAATGATCAATCTCTTCACCGAGATTCCTAAATGGTGCACAACATCAGAGAATTTTCTCAACCTAGATTCTGATTGATTAATAAAACGCACACTGTTCTTTACGTCTTCAATTATCAATTTGATCTCCGAGAGACCATCTTGAACAACGAGATTTAATATATGTGCAGTACACCTAACATGAAATAACTGACCTCCCAATGGCAATTTACGACTCCTTGAGAATGTTTCTTTAGCAATTCGAATTGCCGCATCATTGTTTGTGGCATTGTCCACCGAGATAGTAAATACTTTATGCTCTATTCCCCATTCCTTTGTGCACTTCATAAGTCCATCAAAAATATCAACACCTGCAAAATATCAATGAAACAAATTATGTTAGTTAGCTATAACTAAATAATATGTAATATAAATATAATATTAAACTATAAAAATCATTAACATTACCAGTATGTGGAGGGGGTAGAGGTATGAAGCTAAGAAGTCTCTTTTGAAGTTCCCATTGTGAATCAACAAAGTGACCGGTAACACACATATAAGAAATCTTTTGCACCGTTGACTTCCAAATGTCAGTGGTCAATGAAATCTTGTTGATGTCCTTCAATGCCAATTGTAGCTTCTTCTTCTCCATCTCATAAACATTAATCACATCATTCTTTGTTGTGGCACGAGAAATCTTCTCAAATTGTGGTTGATTGATGCTTAGCATGAAAGTGAAACCAAAGTTTTCCACAACATTAAATGGTTGCTCATTCATTAAGATCCAATGAGCAACAGCCTCTCTTTGCTTCATCTGATTGTATCTACCATCCGATAGAGGTTTTATCTCAAACTTGGATTTGACGGGCTGAAATTGCAACGTCTTTTGTTTCTCATTATGGAGCTTCTTTTGCAAACATCTCTTCAAGTGATTCCAGAGATGAGTTGTTGTACCAGTAACTGACTTAGAAAGAAAAGTCTTGCAGTGAATGCATTGAAACTTTATAGTTCCATTCTCCATAGTCACTTCAATGAAATCTCCATAAGCTTTTGAAACTTTTTTTCTCTTTTTTCTTTCAAAGTGACCCTTTTCTTCATCATTGTCACCATCTATCATCCCGTCCAATCCATCAGGATCGTCTTCATTAGCTTCCTCATTTCCACCTCCATCATCATTCAGCTCAATATGCGTTCTCTCCACCTTTCATTCCAAATGTTAATTAGATCTCAAAATTTAAAACATATATGCAAATTCTAAATGATATAAATATTAAAAAAAAAAAATATATATATATATATAACCTATGATATATACCTCTTGTTCTTCTTGTCTAATCTCTTCTTCTTGGACTGGTTGATCTATTAAAGTGGCATCCATATTCTAAAAAAAAAGCAGAAAAATTGTATAAAAAAAAAGTTTAAAGGAATCCAACCCCCTTCTTGTCTAGTTATGAAAAAAGCCTATAGACATACCACTTAAAAATAATTCCTGACCTTACATGCTTTTAAAGCTAGTACTATTCTGTAACTAGTAAGGAGATAGCTTTGAATGATGAAGAATAGAAATCTGACAGTAAAGATTGTCTTAAAGAATGAGGGTTGCTACTGATGCCACTTAAAATCACTACCACACTACCAATAGAGCTACAGAACTCTTCAGCTGTAAATGCAATTAGAAAATTGGTTTTGTGAGTTCTCTGTTCCGTTCAAGCTAATTATTATAACATCAGACAGAAACCTTTCCACAAAGCTTTGAAAGCAAACTAACTCCTCCAAGAAAGAGTGAACACTCTCTCCTAGAAATAACAGAAAAATGAAGAAATTAACTTACACAGAGAGATCCTTCAGTTTTCTCCAAGGTACAAGTTCTTGCAGGGTGCTGAGGCGTGCCTCTGTGATCAATGCAGGCTGAATCACATCAAAATAAACAAACAATTCATTCAGAAAAAAGAAAAAAAAGCACTCCTCGCCAAAATAAAACCCCCTTTTGAGCAAGTAAATTATAAGTATCTCCTAAAGTGAATCACAAATTTCTTACTTCAAAAAGAACTTTAGAAGCTCAGAGTAAGCTAATTGCAACAAGACCATTGTCTAGCTCAAACTACACACCCAAAATAGGCCCAACTCATTTTGTTTTCAAAATCAAAGGGTTTCAACAATCTAAAGGTATCATCATTAAACACACAGATTCACACACCAACTCTCATATTCGTATACTCCGCCACCCCTACTTCTCATTCTTAAGAGTTGGAATTTTTTAGTAGGAAATACTGAAAAAAAAGCACCGAGAGAGGGAGGAGAGAGAACATAGACCGAGAGAGAGATAGTCGAGATAGCGACTCCGAACGGGGTAGAGCGATGCCGGCGAGGTGGCGAGATCGAGAGAAGGAGAGAGTCAGACTGTCGAGAGAGAGGCTGAGGGCAACGAGAGAGATGGGAACTGGGAAGGGAGAGGGATGAAGCGTGTGTTGTGTTTAGTATTAGCCTATTAGGTTATGACAACTTTTTGATTAAATCAACGGGCCGGGTTGAAGAAATATAACGGGCCGGGTTGAATTTAATTAGGATTTAGGATGGTCCACTATAGGATAGTCGAATGGACCGGTTTGAATTAATTGAATGGGACGGTTAATAATAATAATAATAATAATAATAATAAAAATAATCGAATATTTACGAATATCGAATCGAATACTATAATTTCATATTTGTATTTGATAACGAATCGAATCGAAAAAACTATTTGTATTCGAATTCGAATACAAAAATTTCGAATACGAATATCAAAATTTCGAATCGAATACCGAATCGAGCAAAAATATTTGATTCGTTTACAACCCTAGCCTCATGGGCCTGCGGGCGGTCCTGCACGAATATTGCGACAAGAATGCCGCGTATTTAATGAGGAGAGATTGTGACATCCCACATCGAATAAGTAATGAATGTCAATACAATATAAGTAATGTGTTTAATGGCTTCTTTAGCAACATGATTAACCATTTTTGGTAAAACGAGAAAGAAAACCAAATTATTAATGGGAATTCATTAGGCTACCGTAACGTATCGGGCTCCCACCCGTGGACCGGGCATTACAAATAGTATGTTTATAGTAAATTAGTTAATGTGTATAGATAGGAGTAATTCAAGACAAAATTAATGAGCACATTCAAAGATTGGACCACCAAAGCATTCCCATAATAGTTTGAATGATGAGTTGCCAATTTGAATTGCATTTATTTATATTTTTGGTGTGATCTAGTTTAACAACCCAATCTATGTAATTTGGACATATTATGTACGCAATATATATACAATTATTGGTGGACTTAATTAAGTAGTTTGTGAAGTGATAAAGACTATTGAAACATATCATATATAAAAAAGACTCTCAATCTTTTTTATATATACCTCTCGAAATTATCATTTGCATCCATTATATAATATGGTTTTAAATATAGTGATAAAGACTATAAAGTAGAAATATGTGCTAACTATTAATAGTAATATGAAAAATAAGTATAACAATCACATAAATATGCAATTAACAACTTTTTTTGCTTCAAAAGCTTAAAGTTGAAGTCATAGTTCAACTTCAACCAACTGTTTTTGAAAAAAAATATATACAACAGATAAATAAATAAATAATAAAAGGAAAAACTACATTTTGGGTTTTTAAAAAAAAACTAGTTTCTAAGATAATTTATTGATTGCAAAAAAATAAAATAATTTGTGGGTCCATTTGTTGTCTTATGAATTTAATTGAGGTATTTATGAGGAATACTTTTATTTTTATTTTTTATTTTGTTTTTTCCCATTAATGTTGATCTTCTTTCAATCTTAAATTTTTATGTCGGTTGAGAGCTTTCCAATTTATTGGTATGTGTCAAAATTTTATTTCTGAATTCTTGTTATTAATGTTCACCACATTTATTTATTACTCACACAATGAAGATTAATTTTGCTGTTGGGTGTTATTCACACAAATGTAATAATTAAACAAAGTAGAAACAAACAAATACTTGGTTTAATTCTTCTTTTAATCACTAAGTTTTTATTTTTTGTCTTTTTAATAAAATAAATAAATACTTATATTAATTAGTATAGAAAGGTGGGTGTCACTCTACATTAATTGATATATTATTTCAATATTAATACAATAATTCTGGCATCTTAGTTTTTCTGGGTACTTCAAGATAACAATGGATTTGGTCAGACATTTGTCAATTATAATTAAATTACTTAAAGTCATAAATTTTCAGAAAAAATAAAATCTTATACAAAGGAAGCTTGTTGAGATCTGTCACGTCTCAGAATCGAATAATTTCATAAATTATCATCGTCAAAAAAATAAAAATAATTTATGAGAAGAGTGACATATAACCACATAGAATTTATAATAAGAGCAATAATTGGCCATTTTATTATTGACAATAGCTTAATAGTGACAATGGAATCTTGTGTCCCATAATGACTTGACCACTATGTGTGTGTGTATTATTCACACACATATATTAATATTATATCTACATAATTAGTACTACTATAAGTTGAAACTTGTGATGTTAGCTTCAAACTTAAAATAAAAATAAAATGGGACAAGTAAGCCTAGTTCCTATTTTCTTGAATATAAGACCCTTTATTTTATTTGGGCTTTAACTTAGAAATAATAAAATCAATTGTCAAATTCCAAAGTATTGGTCATATAACTTTAGTGAAAAATGCCAAAATAAATTATAGACAATTTCGTGAAGGCCATTTTCATAATCTTACACACAGATACACAGTGTTGAATAATCATAAAAAAATAATTAATATGAGAAAGTAGGAATGTTTATACTATTTTGAAATGTGTTTTAACTTTCTAAAGCCCAAATAATTTCCCAAATTTTAAAGGGGAAAACCCCAAATAAATGGGCCGATTGGATTAAGTGGGCTAACATGAGCCCAATATCATTTTATGGGCCCATTAAGTCCAAAACCATATGATTATTTTTTTCCATATATCTTAAAGTTTAATTCAAACGCGACTTATGGATGACAACACGCTTTTATGCATATATATGAGTGCGGTGTATTACCGATTGATTTTCCATCTACCTTTCAAGTTTCCCACTCTCTCAATTCTTTCTACGTCAATGGGGAATTGGAACAGGAGATATATGCCAAGAAAGAAGCACAGGCACTACGACTATGAGGATCCGCCTCCAGCTTACGATTCGTATTCTTCTGGTTTGTATTAATCTTCTTTTCTTTTAATTCCTTTTGTTGCCTTCCAATTGTGATTCAAATTGCGAACTGAAGCTAATTGCAATTGTTTATCTCAACCTTGATTAAGTAGGTATGATTTGTTGATAGACGTGAATGTCTCTGGATTGCTAATCGTTTCTCTATCCGAATGATTATATTTTCCCGCACTTTCTTTTATCTTATTTTATTTTACTGGGGAAAAAATCTCATGAATCGAAGTTGAAGGAACTGTTCTATTGCTGTGAATTTGGGGATAAGTGTTTGAATAAAAGGGTTTAGCGGAGCAATGAGTGTTATCTTATTCCAGCTGAAGTAGTTTTGAGTTTTGACACTCCCAATTCTTTATTTTCACATGCTTTCTACTGGAGTTTCACTTAGTTGTTAGTGAGTCTGGTCTCTGTATTATCTTGAAGGGCTTATCAAGGGCAGACTCAGAAAAAAATGATAATTGGGGCTGAGTTCGTCTCAAGTTCAATTTTTCTTTGCTACAATTCAAATTAGTGACATGGGCTTTTGTATAAAAATATTACATTTTTGCTTGGTAACTCAGCCCCCCATTCCCCTTAACCCATCCACCACTTATCTTGAAGCAAGAAAGGAACTGAGAACGAACGAAAAAGTTGTTGAAAGTAATTCAATGTGTTATTAGTATATATACATATATAGGGTAACAGGAGAGTCACAATCATGCACGCCCTTTTGGAAAGTAGACATCTTTTCAAAAAAAAAAAAAAAAGTGGCCCAGATCATCATAGCGTACTTCCACTTATCCACTCAAAGGAAGGTCTTTTTGTCATGGATACACCTAGAAATATTCAAAAGGGTTTCAAATTGACATGCTTATGATTTTAAATGCATTTTTAATCTGATTTTTCATCATATCAGTATATTTGAATTGATTATGAATGAATTATGAATCAGTCTTTTTGTTGATAACTGGTACATACTTTGATGGGCTTGGGTTATCCATTCAGAAAAAGCACACGTGCTTCACAGCCTAGAAGTTATTGAACGTAATTTCATAATAGTTGCATCTTCATTTTGTCACTCTTCAACTTATATAGTCACTTCTCTGATATATCAGTGTACATTTTTTCTGATGTTGATTATTCATTTTGAAGGAGTTGCTGCTGACAATAGGGTGCCGTCATGGGAAATAGGCTATTGTCATTCTGCTAAAGTTCCTTGGAAAAAGGTGTTGGCATCCAAAAAGTATATATACGCTTATCCCAGTGTGCTGAATTGGGACGGTTCGGCTGGTAAGGAAGCATTAGAGAATGCGAAAAAACGATTCTGGGCCAAGACCAATGGCCTTCCCTATGATAACCCTTTGCCGGACCCAGATATGTACATCGATGAGATTGATTGGAACCCACATATTGATCATGAGTTGATGGCAGATCTTGATTCCCAAGCCTGTAATCTAGATGAAGTAGATAACGCAGAAAAATTGGAATCCATTAATGAAGAAGTTGAGCGTGCTCAAGCACAGCATGATAAGAATCAATACTCTAGTGATAACCCGTGGGAAAAAGATCATGCGCAAGGTATTGGAAGTTTAAAAGAAGAGAAGGGTTGGGGTAGGTGGAACAATACATTAGATCTGAAAAATGATGACCCGTGGGAGCAAAGTTGTGAGAAACTCAATGGTTCCTCAAAGGATAATGCTTGGAGGAGTGAAAATGAGTCTTGGGGTTGGCCCCAGGAGATCAATAACGCTAGGCCGTCTTCCTATGTTGATCATGGATATGGCAAGTCCTGGAATTGTAATGAGAAGACTGCGGTTGTAAGACAGGACGGATGGGGATGGGGACAGGGACAGGAACAGGAGGAAAGAGAACAAAAGTCTTGGGGCTGGAAGCCTGGGAATATTCCCAATGCTGAAGGAATGACATCATTTAGAAATAACAATCTCATAGGCTCTAAAGATAGAGGTTGGAGGGACAACAGGAACGTGTCTTGGGGTGTACAAGATGCAGAGTACCGAGGTAATGAGGCCAAACATTGGGATCCGCATTTTAGGTCAGGTGGAATGTCCTCTAGGGGTGGTGGCCGGAAGAGAGAGAGTTCTGCCCAATACACGTCAAAATATAAGAGCTCCAGATATACTGGTGACTCCTACCGAAATGGCTATCAGCTGTGAGGATTTCAGGAAACTGGTTTATATTATGTTGTATAGTCTTGAAAAATATAATTGCTTCTGGAAAGTTAAAGGCTTCAGCACTACCTTTTGCCTATAGTGCAGATTTTTTGTTTTTTCTATTTTACTAGGAGAATACATTTGAGATTTTGCTGAGCAATCAATGGTTGTTTTTGAGGTTTCGGAGTCTGAACTTTGTTAAGAGCCATTTCAGCAGAGCAGGTAACATCCAATCTAATCTTCTGTGTCTTTGGAATTAACTTTGATATCTGTACTATTACATGCTCTGCCGCCACCCATTCTCCTGAAACTGATGGATGTGGTTCTGTACGAACTAATTTCATCTAGGAGTATGTGCTCCAAGAGGAAACAAGGGGGAGAGAGAGAGAGATTTTGCCAACTCCACATAGTGAGAAAAAGCCTTTATTTGTTGTTTTGTTTTTAATCAGCATGACAATGTTCGTAACACTGATATGGGAGAGTTAGCTGCTGCAGCTAGGAATTGTTGGAAAATAGATTTTCTTGTTCTCTTGTTTCGATTATTTCCTGCTTGTTTAAGCTAATAAGAGGTGTGTCCAGCTGGTTAAATCGGGTTCTTGTATCTGATTTTCTATTACAGGACACTTGCTAATTAAATAGGGTTGGAGAATTTACCTGTTACTGATTTTCTATTACAGGACACTTGCTAATTAAATAGGGTTGGAGAATTTACCTGTTACTGATTTTCTATGACAGGACACTTGCTAATTAAATAGGGTTGGAGAATTTACCTGTTACGATTAGGCACCCTGTGCCGAGACCGGCAGGGATGCCTCTAGGAATTCAACGCCACTGCAAGCTGCTCTCAACTCTTCAAACTGGGAAAAGGTTGTTAAGGATCCTCATATCATATAGAAGAGAAAGAAATAGTTTTGTTATGTAGAACTAAAGCCTGGCCAGGAAAGAAACACAATTTTGGTGTATCCTGATCTTGGGGTGTATTCAGAGCCAAGTTATAATCTGTTAGATTGGTTTCATTATCATGAAGCAGCCCCAAAATTGGCTTGGTTTCAAGATGTAGAATCTATGTTGAATCACCATTTAGCAATCTAATCCATTTTTTTACATATCTACATGGTTTGGTTTCTTATTTAATCAAATATTTGGAGGAAGTACATGAATTTACTTTGCTATAGTTCCTACTAACATAAGACAAATTGCAAACGTAAATATGTGGTTTATGCAACTAAAACTGTGTGTCCAAAATATTTAGCAATGATGAAGTGACTAGTTTAGAATAGCAGTAGCAACAAGTAGTTACAGCACAAGAACAAAACACATGTTCCAAAAATATGATTCATGTAAAATGCATTTAGCAAGCACTATACAACAACAAAAGAAAGTAAAGAAATGTGGTGATGAATGCCCAATTTCTATACACCAGTCTGTATCGATGTTAAAATCTCTGAAGCATCAAATTAGTGGAGCAAAAACCCATCTCTCCCTCTCCCTCTCCGTTTACGATACACTATACACCTCCGCTTGGGTAATGATCGGGAATAGCCACAGATCGAACACGACTCCCCTACTCATGAAGTAGAAAAAAGCAGCAAATCACACAGAAGAGTCAAGCTTCAGTATCAGCATCGTCATCAATTAACGGGGGTGATAATGGTGGGATGGCTGAATCATCAAACATGTCGGAAGTATTTGTCTCTAGGGTTTTCCTAGCTGCTGCTGAGTGAGATTTATCTCTGCCTAACTTTCTTGAATCCAGCAGTACGGAAGATGTAGAAGCCCTTGAAGAATTACTACTCTCCACGGATGCTAAGAAAGTTTCCTTCGATAGAGATCCTTGGGCAGAGGCAATGACGGCTCCAAAGACACCCGACTCTCTCAACCCTTGGATGATCGTCTGAGATATGAGCAAGCAAAATTAACCACAACTAGATTGCTAACCAAATAGTCTTGTCAAGAATATATCTGCACCGTGCTGAAACGTAAATTCCTTTACCATGGGAGCATAGATACGCGCTAAAATTCCTTTTCTCAGCAATTTCAAATTTAGAGCCTTATCGGTCCACACAACGTGCTCACGGTACCTGTTGCAGAATAATTTAGAATGTCAAGTAAGGTTGGTGTTGTAAGAAGAAATACTATTAACATGAAGCCAAAATGAATAGCTTTGATGCTAAGTCCATCCAATCAGTTTACTTCCAAGTAAAGAATAGGAAAAACATAGTGAAAAAGAAAAACTAATTACCAGTTTAGCATCTCCTCCTCTGTTGCTGTTGAAGCAATTATAAAAGCCTGTAAGAAATAGGTACTGTTTTGTCAGCATCGAGTTAGATAACATAACGTGGTAGATATTGTTCAACAAAGTGGAAATTTGTAGCTGTTACATATATAATAATTCCACATGAATTACTGCAATAGCTTACCTGCCTTGTAAGACTATTCTGAAAATAATTTATAAGTGCACAAACACCTTATCTTTCATTATATGGATACATGCAAGGTGCAGAAAACTCACGGCTCTATCAAATTCCAGCATAAAGCATCGCTTTACGTCGTCCTTCGTAGGCTTACAACCACACCGATCCCGTCTAGAAGTCAAGTCACTGAACTTGGAATATGTATAATGTAAGACAGCAGCCTCTTCCAATTTGATCTCACTGTCAAAAATTAAGAAAATTTTTAAGCTTTCATGCCATGAGAAAAGAAACAGAATAAAAATAGGCAGCTCTATAAAGTCATAGCTAGGCAGGGAATTATACTTTGGAGTTTTCATGTAGTTGTGCCATCTGTGTGCACCATTAGGGCGAAGATGATCTTGTATTCTAGCTGCAGACTTCCCATTCCCGTACGTCAAAAAGTAATTTGGATTGCCTCGGGTTGATTCCTTATACATGCCAAAGTAAGTGTCTTTTGTAAGATGGTCATAGTTTTTCTTGAACATCGACACCTGAGTGGCAGATGGCAAATGTAAGACAGCCAGTTTCAACAAATGAAGGAGCAAATAGTGCCACAGAAGAGGTTCTATGCTAAAATTCTCTTAAAATGTCATATTTCTCTGAAGTAGAAAAACATTTTTTTTTTCGGAAGTGCAACAGAATCTGATGAAATCAGAAACGAATTATAATCAAGAAAAAAAAAACTCATGTTTGTTCCCCAAATATTCATCAAAAGGAGGTTACTACAGTCACCATAACTTTATACAAAAATAGTTATTATCTTGGTTGCATTCTAGTCCCAGGCTTTAGTAGCAAGTCAGCCAAGAAAGCACTTAGATATGTAGGTGGACAATGATCAGATGTATATGTAATTACCTCTGTGAAAGGTTCCTTAATATCATCCCTTTCGATGCTGCTCTCCTGAAAAGTACATAGTAGAGTATCAGAAAGATATCATATAAATCTGCAATCTTGTCCCCTCCTATTTACATCAGTCTAAGTAACTTGGTTATTTGTTAATAGAAATTAGTGCAACATTGCTTACATAGTTGGGAAAGATAACCATGTCAACATTCCCAGGAACATCAAGCAACAATTGTCTCAAGGAATATTCCCGAGCACCAGCTGGATGTATCAATTCATCAGTATCCAGATGAAGTATCCATTCCATGCCAGCATCCTGGAAACACAATGTAGAAAAATTCACTATTTTTTTATATGGGATAAATGCTGAACTTCTAATGAATTTGTCGGGTATACATACCCTTGCCATAACTATCGCCATTTCCATGTTCAGGGATTGCTTTACAAAAAGCTCATAGTTGCAGGGCTTGTAAAAGAAACTTGACAGCCAAGTTTCATTCCAGATGCGACTGAAGCAGCAAGAACAAAAAAGGAGTATAATTATCTTAAAAGCCACAAGTAAACATGAGCATAAATAATGTGAGCAAAGTGAAGAATTAGCTCCTAAATAATTTCATCTTAGTTTGTGTATATTTGATGCGAGTCAAGTGACAGGCAAACAGGCAAGAAATATGTAAGAAATCACAAAGCTGAAATGATGTACCTCCTAGCCTGTTGCTCCTCCAGCTCTTTGGTTCTATATATCACTTTCACACCCTGCGTCATCAGAAGAAGGCAATGCTTATTAAATGCAAGACAGGAAGTTCAAAGCAAGCTTAATCAATGCAATATATTTGGCATGTTTATTTTACAAAAACAGTGCATGCTCTCAAGTAATAGAATCTGCAGCTTTTCACTCAAAAGGAAGCAGCCCAATCAACATGTCTTCGCCTTGCTCCATATTATTAGAATGACTAACCATTCGAAATTTCTAGTTCAATAAATAGGGAAGGAACAGGAAGGACAATAGTATAGTATTTGAGCAGAAAAAAGGATACAGGAACCAAAGAAACCAGAGACTCGAATATAAACTGACCGCAATTGATTCAAGAACTTTGGACACTTGAGGAGATGCGGCCTTCCCTTCAACAAAAAGGAAAAATGTTGACACCCCAATAACTTTATGATAGAACATCCAGGGCAGAATCTGATCCAATCCAGCAGATGTACTTGTTGTAATACATATCTGCATATAATAGTTTATGAACATATAAAAAAAATCAAACTTTTAGAGATGACATGAAGCGATCATGGAGTGACAAGAACCTATGTAAATTTCATCTCAATTAACTTCTGTTGAGATAACTTCAACTCTAGACTGAGCACAAAATACTAATGCAATTTCACAAGAAACGATCAAATAATCACTTCCCAATTCCAAACTCATATATGGCCTCTTCAGTTACACAATATTAACATCTATTGTCTACCTAAAAGGCGAGAGAAAATCTTGAAAACAGATACAAAAAATGCTACTTTGGGGGGAAAGTCCCGTATACTACAGCAGAATCATGTGGTAGCTTTTCCTAAATTACTCGGATTAAAGATTTTGCATGATACATATTTGCAGATATATACTATAGCAACTTAGCAAGTGATCCAATATTCCATGAAGGAAACGTTTCAAAAGCATACAATATATTCCGAAGTAATCGAATCAATAAGGATCTCTTTTCATCACAGTTTCTCCTAAAACGCTGTGATATCCATAGCTCAAAAACTATCCCCAAAAGTCCAAATCATGGTGATTCACATCCACACACAAAAAAAAAGACCATTGCAATTTACAATCGAACCAAAATAAAAAACTTATCAAGTTTCTGTAGATCAACCAGGGAAAAAAAGTATCAAAATCGAACCTTGGGCTTAAGATCGGCGTGAAACTTGAACTTCCAGTCCCTGAAATACGGGAACGCGGCCGAGGACGAATGGCCGAACAGCGTGGAGCAATCGGGGGAATGGGAGGAGGAGTGGACGACGGTGGAGAGAGGGGAGGAGTCCATGCCGGGGAACTTACGAGATTCCTCCGGCGACCAGCGGGAGATGGGATCATCGATGCCGCCGCCGCGCCATTGGAGGAGGAAGGCGAAAAAGGCGAGGGATAGGGGCAGGAGGGTGAGGAGAAGGAGGAGCTTCGCCACGAAGGAGCCGTGGATGCTGGCGGAGGACGGCGGTTGCTGCCGTAGACCCGCCATTGAACTTTTTCTAGTGTAGTGTTGTGAAAGAAGAAGAGATTTGTGATTTAAAAAACACACACACACACAGACAACTATTTATTTATTGAATAATTAAATAAATAAATAAATGTGAGAGTAACCGCTGCTATAAATTGCATTTGCAAATTATTTTGTAATATGGTTTGTAATAATTTCGTAGGGGAAATTAGATATATAGATTGTGGAAATTAAGCATAGAAAATTTGCAATGTTTGTCCTCATAAATATATTGACTGTAATAGAATGGCTGAAATTATTAAAAATGTGTAATATAATACTCGGATCTCTCCCGTTAAAGATGGTTTCCTTCTTTTTGCAGACTAAGATAATCCTCTTCTTTTTCTTTACCTCAATACACATAAAGCACAAAAAATATTATAAAAGAAAATTGACCAATTTTAATGGAACGGATGGAAATAAAAAAAAAACCATCTTTAATGGGAGAGAGAGTAATAGTGGGTAATAAAAGTGGCATATTTGCAAATTGCATTGACTCGTTTAAATCGTGAAAATATTTGTAAATCTCAAATAACAAATGTTGAGCTTTGATATCATAATTTTTCTATTTCTTCTGATTTCTGTTTAATCTCATAATTTTTGGTGGAATAAAATTTACGGGAGGACTTTTGGATACCGGATAAGACGGATGTATAGAGTTAGAGACAAATCGACGGATTGTCCGTCGGGTTCTATGTTAATTGAGTTTGAGTGGGCTGAAAAAATGACAAAAAAAATAATAATAATCTCCTATCGCATCATTAACTAGTGTATGATTAAAGATCATGTTTAGTATTCGAGTCAAATCGACCTTCCCTTTCATCTCATGGTGAGACAAGAAATTGATTACTCCCTCCGTCCACCAAAATGGTTTACGTTTTGCCATTTTGGGATGTCCACAAAAATGGTTAACATTTGAAACTTTCCTTTTATAGCAAGTGGACCCACCACTTCCACCACATACAACTCAATTTAAAACAATACTTTCACAACTAATTTAAAATAATATATGAAGTGAGACCCTAGCTCCATTAACTACATATCTCCATTAAAGTCAAAACATAATATTAAAACCCGCGTCGGGTCAAACCGTAAACTATTTTCATGGACGGAGGTAGTATAATGTTTCTTGTTCAATATCTCAACTGCTTAAGAAGTTAGATTAGTTACTCCGCTGACCCGGAGTGGATTATAGGAGAAGAGTCTCACCTTGCAATAGGAAAGTATTTGTTCTTCGGACGGGTTCAAACTGTAATGATTGAAATCATAATATTACTCCATCCGTTACGCTAAAAGTGGCCACAAAAAATCCAACACAGAGACTATAAAAATAAAATGTTGTGTTTAAAAATTAAACATTTAGTAGTATTTTAAAAGCAAGTTTTTATTCTTTTATGTAAAGTGAGTATTTTTAATGTGACAACTCAATAAATAAACGTTTGTCATTTTTAATATTACGAATGAATACTATTTTTTTATTGAAATTATATAATTTTAATTTTGTGAAAAAAAAAGTCGTTCGACTATTAAACGCTATCTTTTTCCTTGGCAGATTTTTAAAAATTCAGGATAATTAAAAAACATAAAAGATTTCAACAAAATATCTTTATAGCACATTCCTACCACCAACAATTCAACAATGTTCTATTATATAATTTGCAACATATTATAACTCACAAATTATTTTATGAATAAACACATTTAATATTCAACTGAATTCAAAATCAGTTAAGGCTATCTACAATCTTTGCTATTTGTAAAAGATTATTGGACATAGTTAGGCAGGTTATTGGACAAAGTGTGCTAATCTTAGGGTGAAAATAGTAATAATAGTCTCATGCCAATAATAATAATAGTACTAATTAATGCATCTCTGTAAACTCTACTTGGGGTCTAAAATTTAATTATTGTGCCAAAAATAGTTGACTAATCAGGATTAGTACTACAAGCTAATCAGTTGATACCCTAGTACAAATTTTATATAATTATACCCTAAACTTAATCATAGCTTGTAGTGTTAATTTTTTTTACTAGATCTTCGAACAATTTTTTTTAATGAATATTACTCCATCAGTCCCGTTAAAATTGATCACATTTACTTATTGGTCGTTCTATTAAAAATTGTCACTTTCCAAAAAAAAATTACTTTTAAATTAAATTATTCATACTTTTTAAAAACACAACATTTTATTTTTTAGTCTTTGTATCGATCCCTTATGGTATTGGGCATTTGTCATTTATAAGTTTTTTTATACCAAAAAAATTGGTACATAAATTAATAAATTCAGATTCTTTTAAAATATTTTAAATTTATTAAGTAAAAAACAATTATAAGATCATAACTTGAGGCAAGAATATTTAGGATATGATCATATATTTGTTGTATTATTTTAAATACGCATAAATTTATATTATTAAATAGGTAATAATTGCAATCACATAGTACAATAATTCCCAATTGAACCCAATGATAATGCAATTACTATCCAAATTTGTTTCTTGAATGGGGAATAATTCATTGCTCCTCATCCTCAATGCTCAGTGGATTTTTTCTGACTTTGTAAGCTGCATTTAGAGAATTAATATCCAGTCAGCACATAACAAATAATATTAAAGGTAAATATATATATTAAAGTGTGCATGCTTTTAAGAAACGAAGCATGAAGTACATGTTATACTAAATATATAAACATATATATAGGAAACAACTTATACTAAAACAAAACCTAGTGTGAGAAATACCAACCAATATTTATGATTATTAATATTGAATAAAACATGATTGTTTAAAAAAATATAATTGTGATGTATAAAAACATAATAAAAGACATAAACATACATATTCTAACGTTAGGGGTGAGAATTTGAGACGTTCCTTCTGACCCTCAGGATTCGAGACCCTGAATTCTGAATTTTTTAGGACCAAGACTAGGATTGAGGATTTGAAAATTTTAGGAACTCAGGAGTCCTGAATCCCGATCATGACTCCCAATTTTCCAAAATTAAATTTAAAATTCATAAAATTTGGTCCCGTTTGGAATTTTTTTTTTTCAGGACTGAGACTTAAAATTTTTCAATTTTTCAACTAGGGAATCTCGATCCGAACCGGGACCAGGACAAAAAAGTTAATGTTTATTGAGATTAGGATTTCGGAATTGGGACCGAGCGTCCCGATCACATCCTGATTCTCACGTAAGGATTAGATATATAGATAGATAGATACTTACTTCCACACCAAGTACCAACATTGAGAGGCACCTTGCAATGCTGGGCGGTACGTGCGACTTTCCGAGGGCTAAACACTTTCTCAGTGTTTGGTATAAAGAAAATCTTGCAAAAGCGTGGAACATTCACTTTTGCAATACTCATGCAACATTTATCATTAGGTTTGAAAAACCTAGGCGAGGTTATATGCATATATATGGCACAATCCTTAATGAAATGGAACAAGTTGATAAATGTTTCTTTCACCACACTTGGTGGGGCCCCAATAGGCTCATCCCCCTCCGGCGGTGCTTCCGACGGCAACGGTGGTGGTGGCCGACGGCGCCCAAATGCCGCTTCACCCGAGTGAGTGCTCATGGCTATCACTCCGACGAGTACGAGCACCGTCACGGTCGCCGTTAAACGGGAGGTTGCAATGGGAGCCATGTTTTGTCTTACTTTGTGAATGATGAATTCTATAGAGTTGGATTTGTTAGGGTTTTATATAGTTTGATTTTTGTGAGTGTTTTTGTTACTTGGCAGTGATCATTATGTTACATTTGCATTGAATTGGCTTTTTAGAAAATTTCACTTTAGTGAATTAGAGTAAACATGATTAAATGTTGATGGAGAAGTGGGATGGTGTTATTTAATTTTGGATGCTTGTTTAGATAAGAAGATGATAAAAGTTATTGCTTGTAATAAATATCCAATTAGTCATATTCATTTTAATTGAGGGACTTCATTAAGCGGAATTACTTGGCATAAGTCCATTATGATTAGATTTATGGACTATTCCAAAACTCAATATTAATGCTCCATTAAAAAGTTATTTGTTTTTATTGATGGTACTCGAATTTATTTATTTTTCTTTTATTTCTTAAGTCCTTCACAAAATTGTTATCTTTTTAATTAAATACACTAAATTGTGTACAGTCCTTATTACTGTTTAAAGACATTTAAATTATTTATTAAAATTCGTGTTAGATTCAAATACATAAATTTTAAATAATGCTTATAGCAAGAACAATTGAAGATTATGGTCTCGCCTGCAACGACCTTATATACTAGACACACTCCAATTGTGAATATTGGAGTTTGTAGTATGCATATAAGTGCATGGAAGTAAAAGCGTGTGAAGCATGGAAGCAGAAGCGTGTGAAGCGGTTATAAGAGTCAGCTGTAGTGGAGTATAGAAGCAAGCAATGCAACGGTCATGCAAGGTGGTTATAGGGTTGTTGTCAACGGCTCAATTAGTTAGAGATTGATAGTTATTGCCTTGTAAACTTCTATAAATAACTAGAGATGCTTTCGACTGTAATCATCTTTATATTTTTGTAATCTTTCTCTCACATGAAATAATAGCCTTCTTTACTCTTTCATCTTCTGTGAGTTCATCTTTCTATAGCCTAGATCATCTTTCAATATGGTATCTAGAGTCTATTCTATCCTGGGCAATCTGTGATTTTTTTTTCCTTCATCTATCATAATGGTGAATACATACTCACATTCCACAAATTCCTCATCTACTACGTCGTTACCAACACTTCATCCGCTTGTTTTGCGGTTAGATAGAAACAATTATGCCTTCTGGAGAGTACAAGTACTCTCCACTGTTCGAGCTCATGATTTTGAGGATTTGATTTCCTCAACTGCCTCAGCCCCATCGCCACTTATGCCAGCAACCTCCACACGCGCAGAACCGGTGCCAAATCCAGATTACAAGGTGTGGATGCGCAAGGATCAACTACTTATGAGTTGGATGCTGTCTTCAATTACTGAGTCTATGCTTGGTCATGTGGTAAGGTGTACCACTTCATCTCAGCTATGGAAAATCCTAGAGGAGTTGTTTCAATCTCAGTCAAGGGCCAGAGTTATGCAACTGAAGAAAATGATAAGTTCTCAAAAGAAAGGTGCACTTACTATTGAGGAATTTTTTCTTAAGATGAGAGGATATGCAGACCAGTTGAGTGCTGCAGGCTATGGTATATCTGATGAGGATCTTGGAGAGCATATCTTGAGTGCTTGTGGTCCTGAATATGAAGCTGTAGTTGTGAATCTTATGCATAGGGGACAAACACCTTCACTGCAGGAGATGCAGTATGCACTGCAATCTCATGAAATTAGGTTGCAGCAAATGAATAGCTTTGAACCTATGGCACATTATGTGTATAGAGGAAATGGAAGAGGAAGAGGTTTGATAAGTAGAGGAGGTTTCAAATCTGGTTCAAAATCTACAGTCACCTGCCAACTGTGTGGAAGGACTGGACATGTCTCTTTCAAGTGCTTCAAACGTTTTGATGTTAGCTTCACAGGACCTGATACTCAAGCTGCTGCTCCTCAAGCCTATGTAGCCAATACATGTGAAGGAGAGTATGATGAAGAGGATGGAGTATGGTACATTGACAGTGGAGCCACAAATCATGTCACAAACAACATGCAAAATCTTCAAGTTAGTGCTCCCTATGGTGGCTCAGATGCGCTTACAGTAGGTAATGGTAATGCTATTCCCATTGAATCAATAGGTAAAAGTCACATACATACCTCTACTTCTCCTCTTCTCCTCAATCACATACTGTTTGTTCCAGATATAACCAAAAATCTAATTAGCATCTCTCAGTTTACAAAAGATAATGCAGTGTTCTTTGAATTTCATGATACTTTTTGTCTTGTGAAGGACAAAGTCAGCCTCAAACCTCTGCTGAAGGGGATACTCCACAAAGGACTCTATCAAATTGATCTATCTTCTTTCTATTCCAAGATCAAACGAAAGAGTTCTGCATCAACTCAATGCTCACCTGCTTCAACATCTGCTGCTGCTATGTCTTTTATAGCTTCAGTGTCTGCTTCAAATTCATCTAGTTTTAATACTTGTATGCCTTCTATATCTCAGTGTAATCCTGATTCTTCTTGTACTGTGAATGTGAATAAAATAAATGTTTGGCATCAAAAACTTGGACATCCTCAGTTTAAAGTGTTATCTCATGTTCTAAAGAAGCTTAAAGTGTCTGCACAACATGCCTCTCTTAAGTTCTGTGATGCGTGTAGTATAGGCAAGATTCATCAAAAACCACATACATCTCAACCTCTCAAAACGACCAAACCATTTCAACTCATTCATTCTGATCTTTGGGGTCCTACCTACATACCATCTCTTCAAGGGTACAGATACTATGTTCATTTCATAGATGACTACACTAGGTACACTTGGGTTTATCCTTTGAAACTCAAGTCTGAAACCATGTCTATAGTAAAACACTTTTTTAGTTTGGTTGAACGTCAGTTTAATACCAAAATAGTGAAGTTCAAATCTGACTGGGGGGGTGAGTATAGGAGTCTAGTTCCTTTCTTTCAAGACATAGGAGTTCAGTTCATACATCCATGCCCACATATTCATCCGCAAAATGGCAAGGCTGAAAAGAAACACCAACACATAATTGATATGGCATTAACCTTACTTAGTCAAGCTTCTTTACCTCTTGCTTATTGGTGGTATGCTGTTGATACAGCAGTCTTCATCATCAATAGATTACCCACTGACACCCTAAAAATGAAATCTCCATACTCAGCCTTGTTTACAAATGAACCAGATTATACCTATCTTCATGTCTTTGGTTGTTCTTGTTTTCCTTACCTCAAGTCTTACAACTCTCATAAACTACAATACAGGTCTCAGAAGTGTATTTTTCTTGGCTATAGTCAAAATCATAAGGGATATAAGTGCTTAAATAATGAGGGTAGGTTGTTTGTGGCAGACACTGTTAAATTCAATGAATATGAGTTTCCTTTTACTGAGATGTTTCCTTCTGTTAATTCTTCTACTGAGAACACTGCATCTTGTTATCTACCCAGCTTATCTTTCTTTCTTTCCTCTGATACTGAGCAACCTTTACCTATTGAAAATGGTTGTCAAAATAGTCCTATTCAAAATAACTCACCAAATCATCAAACTGATTCCCCTAACATATCTCAGTCAAATTCTTCTGCCTCTTCTCAAAGTTCAGCTACTGATTCTTTCATTCAACCCTTGCCTTTAAATCTTGACACAAATATACCTTCATCTTCTGAAAACACTTCTTCTATTCATCCTATGAGAACTAGAGCCAAGAATGGCATTTTTAAACCAAAAGTCTACTATATATCTACTGGTTCTTCATCTATTCCTAGCTTACCATTAACTCTGGAAGAAGCACTGTCCCATGATGGGTGGTTACAAGCTATGAAGAAAGAGTATGCAGCCATTATGGAGAAAGGAACATGGACCTTGGTTCCTGCTCATCCGAGTCAAAATGTTATCAGCAATAGGTGGATTTTCAGAGCCAAGCTGAATCCAGACAGGACCTTGGATAAGTTGAAGGCTAGGTTGGTTGCTAGGGGTTTTGAACAAGTAGCTGGGGTTGATTTTGTTGACACCTTCAGTCCAGTGGTTAAGCAAACTACCATTAGACTTGTGTTTTCTCTTGTAGCAACAAGAAAATGGGCCATTCAACAGATTGATGTCAACAATGCCTTTTTGAATGGTGAACTAACTGACAATATCTACATGGCACAACCTGCAGGTTTTAAGGATGATCAACATCCTGATTATGTGTGCAAGCTTAACAAAGCCATCTATGGCTTGAAGCAAGCACCAAGGGCGTGGTATGACACATTGAAAGCTGAGATACAAAGGCTGGGATTTAAGAGATCTACCTCAGATTTTTCTTTCTTTTACAAAAGAAATGATGCATCTATTACCCTTATATTAGTGTATGTAGATGATATTCTTATTACTGGAGATGATAAGGATGTTGTACAATCAGTGATAGATACACTTCATGCTAAGTTCTCTATCAAAAATCTTGGTCATGTGAGTTATTTTTTAGGTGTGGAGGTCAAGCATTCGAATGGTAATTTTGCTTTGGGACAGCATAAATACATTCATGACATACTGTCCAGAACTAAGATGTTGCAGTGCAATGCTTGTGCTACACCTATGACTCCATCCACGAAGCTATCTAAGGAACAAGGTGAAATCTTTGAAGACCCTACTCTCTATAGAAGTGTTCTTGGTGCATTGCAGTACTTGACTCTTACTAGGCCCGACATAGCTTATACTGTAAATAAGCTGAGTCAATACTCTTCTGCTCCAACACATCTTCATTGGGCAGCCTGTAAGAGGTTGCTAAGGTATATAAAAGGCACAGCTTCGTACACCTTGAATTTTAAAGCATCATTAAACTGCAATCTCACAGCATATTCAGATGCAGACTGGGCTAGCTGCATAGATGATAGAAGATCGACTGGGGGACACTGCATCTTCTTGGGGAATAACTTGGTTACTTGGTGCTCTAAGAAGCAAGAGGTAGTATCAAGATCCAGTGCTGAGTCTGAATATAGAAGCATGGCATCTGCAACAACAGACTTGGTATGGGTTGCATCTCTATGTGAAGAGATAGGAGTTCAGATCACTACACCTTACAAGCTTTGGTGTGACAACAGTAGTGCCATAGCACTTGCAAACAATCCAGTTTTTCACTCAAAGACGAAACATATTGGAGTAGACGTTCATTTTGTTAGGGAGAAGGTAACAGCCAAAGTTATTGATGCTGGGCATGTTCCTTCGGAGGATCAGATAGCAGACGTATTTACCAAACCCTTAGCTGAGCCAAGGTTCAAAATGATGCGAAGCAGACTTATGTTAACTGAAGGAGTCAGCTAGCACAGTTTGAGGGGGGTATATTGGAGTTTGTAGTATGCATATAAGTGCATGGAAGTAAAAGCGTGTGAAGCATGGAAGCAGAAGCGTGTGAAGCGGTTATAAGAGTCAGCTGTAGTGGAGTATAGAAGCAAGCAATGCAACGGTCATGCAAGGTGGTTATAGGGTTGTTGTCAACGGCTCAATTAGTTAGAGATTGATAGTTATTGCCTTGTAAACTTCTATAAATAACTAGAGATGCTTTCGACTGTAATCATCTTTATATTTTTGTAATCTTTCTCTCACATGAAATAATAGCCTTCTTTACTCTTTCATCTTCTGTGAGTTCATCTTTCTATAGCCTAGATCATCTTTCAATAGTGAAAAAGTAATTCTAGCGAGAGAGGTGTTCGCGGTTAAGGTTTGAAATCAAACCGTATTTACGGATCCGAGAATTCGGTTAAGGTTTGAAATCAAACCGTATTTACGGATCCGAGAATTCAAATGGACACCTCTATCTACCAACCGACGTGGAATGGGAATGGGAATGTATTTGAAAACGATACAAAGACGTCGGTTGAATGAATTGAAGACGCAGTCTGTCCGAGCACACGTGGCACCGAATGATGACGTCATACCTTAATGCACATGGTAACCTCCCCCAATTCCTTCACTCCTCATTAAATTAACCCCCAAACTTCCCCTTTCTCCCGCGCTCAAGCTACCATCTCTATCGATCCACAAATGCTTGATTTCAACAATTGCCCATCCCATATGCATCCATTCCTCCGAGACTATTGATTTTATTTTTTATTTTTGGGGTTTCTGAGCGGCGTGCATTTCCGGCTGATTTGTTGGAGGTATCAGGGGTGGGGCTGCAGAGCAGCAATGGTGTCGGGTGTGAGTGAGAGTGAGATCGGAAGGAACAGGAAATTGCTGCTGGGGATTGGGTATTTTGTGCAGGGGTTGAGGTGCTTTCCATGGATGGGGGTGAATTTCTTCCTCAAGGATGGGATGCGAGTGGATCCTTCCACTCTTCAGATCCTTCAGAACTCGGCCAATCTGCCCATGGTGGCGAAGCCCTTCTACGGCATTATATCCGATTCCCTGTACGTCTTCGGCGAGCACCGTATCCCCTACATAGCCTTTGGAGGTATGGACTGTAATTCCACTGGGTAACTGTGTTTCTTTCTTTATTTGAGTTTTCCTTTTCCATGTTTGTCATTGTAATATGCTTCTATTGGTTATTTTTACACAGTTCATTGTTTAGTGATAGGCTATATTAGTAAATTGCATCTGTAATGCTCAGTTTGTCTTAACAGTATATGCAAATTCATGCTCTATGTCTATTGAGATTAAGATTTAGTCGCTGATGTGTTTGGTGACTTGAGGGAACGACTACGATAGCTGGGAAGATACAGATTCGAGGTGGGTTATGTATACACAGTTATGATAACTCTAGGTCTATTCGGCATTAAGTAGTGCTGATAAGACTGCTATCCGAGTGTGAATTGCATGAGACTTGGTACGAGATCTTGTGTTCGGTATATTGGTCAAAGGATACTTCTCCGAGTGCAGTGTTATTTTATGCTTTGGTGATCAAGATATTATGTTTATAATTCCATTACACTTAAGTTAGGTGAGACACTATTATAGAAGTCTCTTTCGGCATTAGAGGCATCTATCACTTTCTGCCATCCAGAAAACTATGCTGGTGATGGTTCTTAGCTAACTGATAGGGGTATATTGGGGTTTCGGAAATGGTAATTTTTGATATAACAACTTTTTGGGAATATTGGGACTGTTAGGAGTTGGGCGTCGTTCTTGAGACGTTTTCTTTTGTTAGTTTTATTCCGCTTCTCTATGTCTTAGGATGAGGTGTTGGGGAATGCTGATGCTTGAATAGCTTCGGCGCTAGATCTATGATGCGGGTTGTTGTTTATTCTGACAGAGAATAATGAATATTTTGCAGCTTTTCTACAGGCAATGTCGTGGATGGCTATTGCAATCTTTGCAGCATCGGGCATCTCCTTTGCGTCAATTACATTTTATCTCCTTCTCGGGAATTTGGGTGCTTCTATAGTTGAGGTTGCAAATGATGCCATGGTGGCAGAGACTGCAAAGCAACCGACTTCTCCCAAAAAAACTAAATCCCCTTCGTCCGGTGGGCTGCAGTCGTTCGTCTGGATGGCCTCATCGATAGGTGGAGTTCTGGGAAATCTCGTTGGCGGTATTGCCATTGATCGATTTGCCCCACGGATGATGTTTTTAGTCTACGGCATTTTGCTTTCACTCCAGTTCTTAATAACTGGATTAATTCGTGAGAGCTCTCTAGCCCTGCCAAAGAGTTCGTCCCATGCAGGTTTCAGGAAGCAGTTATCTGAACTCTTGGGTGCACTGAAGAAACCGGACCTCCTTCATGCAATAATCTGGTTTGCATTTTCGTACGCGGTAATCCCAGCCCTAACGGGCACCATGTTCTTCTATCAAACTCAATATCTAAAGATCGAATCATCGTTACTCGGGATATCGAAGGTGATGGGCCAAGCCGCTATGCTGCTGTGGGGGGCTGTTTACAATCGCCACCTCAAGTCGGTTTCATCAAGAAAACTGATCACAGCTGTTCAGGCAGCCATGGTCATTTTCATGATATCGGACTACCTATTCGTGAAGGGGTTCTATAAGAGCCTTGGGCTTCCCGATTCTGTGTACGTCGTGCTATTTTCCGGGCTGCTCGAGGTTCTATACTTCTTCAAGATCCTACCCTTCAGCGTCCTGATGGCACAGCTATGCCCACCGGGTTGTGAGGGCTCTATCATGGCATTCGTCATGTCTGCCATCGCCCTTTCATTTATCGTGAGCGGTTACCTAGGTGTTGCCCTGGCCACCTATTTCGGGGTGAACGGAGATGATTTCTCAGGGCTGCCGGGAGCTCTCGTGGTGCAGGCAGCATGCACCCTCGTGCCAATCTTCTCAGCATCATACATTCCAGACGACGTGAAGACCAAAGGAAAGTCGAAGGAGAATTAGAATAGACGCAGTAGCGATCGCTTCGATCCGATCTTGTGCCTCGTTTTTTCGTTCTCTCGTAGGTTGGTATGTATGCTTTTGAATGTAGTTTCGAGCTCAGTGGATATATAGATTTTCCATATAGAGTATATTGATTTTTACACGGAACAAAATGGTGTGTATGCTTTGATTTTTAGTAAGTATGAATAAGTGAATATTTAGCCATTGAATTTGTTGTTGTGGTAAATTAATTAGGTAATTCTGCTGTGTTTAGGAGAATGTTACCTCGCAGTAAAATCTCATGTGAATTCTGATGCTGTAGTTTGTTAAAAACTTACAGTCAAATGCTTTGTAGTAATTGAATGCCTGCTTGTACAACTGTAATTCTGTAAATCTGTAATTGTAGTGAATAAATTATTGCAATGAATCTAGTAAAATCGCAGAGGTCTTGTGCCTTTTCATATCATAGGGAAAAAAACCAAAATTTGATGTGAGTCGAATGTTAGTAAATTATAGGTATCTAATTATGGAATAAATAAGAGCACGTTTACATACATACTTACGAAAATGCTCACCCGCCCGCAGTGGGCACATCTTAATGCGTCCGCGGTTGATGTGGCATGCCACGTAGATAAATATTAAAATTTAAATATTTTTTTATTAATTATCACTTTCCGACTTGGGTTTATTGATTAGGGTATAGTTTAATATTATTCAATAAATAATAATAATAAAAATAAAATTAATAAAAAAACGAAAAATATAGTGACTCGTATGATGATGTGTCAATGATGTGGCATTGCCACATCAACCGCGGGCGCATTAAGATGTGCCTACCACGGGCGGTGGAGCGCTACTATACATACTTATTAGTTATAATTGGAGTTATTAATTATCGATTTGGATTTAATTTAAGGGGTAATAGGTAAAAATACTCACTTTTATAAAATAAAGATAAATAATATCCACTTTATGATAATATGAGAAATTTTCTCATGTGTTCATGATATTGAAATTCAAAATAACTTGAATGATGAAATTCTCATGTTATCAGATAAAAGTGGACAAATTTTATATTTTATTTTTGAGTGGATATTTTTTTATCTTTTACTTTTTAAAGTGGGTATTTTAACATTTACCCTTAATTTAATATTGATTGAATAAACAAACTTGAAAATGAGTGATTATTAAAAACAGCCAAAAAAGATTATCAAAGATAAATAATAGCCACCAATATACTAATATTTAAATTATAGTCATTTGCAAATTTCTTTTATAAAAATATTCTTATACTTAGTTTTTAGATTTATGAATAATATGAATCGTATATTCATATTATTCGTATTGAATCATATCATTCATACATCATATTCAGTTTTATTAAATTATTTTTTGCAATCTTTTTTAACTATTTTGTATAATTAAGTTCGGGAAAAAATTATCATTTAATTATATAATAATATTCTTACAAGTCACAAGCGCCACTTGCTGTTTTTTACATGTTTAAATATTAGTCTTCAATATTCATGCACCAAGAGTAGGGCTGGAAGTTCGGATCGGTTATTTCGGATAATTGCTAACCGAATCAAAATTTTCGGTTAACCGATAACCGATAACCGTAATTTTCGGATAGTGGATCAGTTATCGGATAGTGTTTTTGGTAATTTTCGGTTATCGATTATATTCGATAACCGATTGGATATAACCGAAAAATCGAAATAACCGAAATTTTAATTTAAAATTTATATATTTTATTTTTATAAATGTATTTTATATTTTTAATAATTATTTAATAATTATTTTTATATACATATTTTTTATTTCTAATAATTATTCCATATTTATTACAAAATTGAAAAATAAATAAATAAAAATATAATTGATATTAAAATTTATTTGATTTTAATTTTAATTTTTTAATAAAAAAATCGGTTATTTCGATTATTTCGGTTATTTCGGATAACCGATTTAACTAACCGAACGGTTAGCGGATAACCGAAATTCGTAATTCGGTTCGGTTTCGGATAGTGATTTTTGGATAAATTCGGTTCGGTTAACCGCAAATTTCGATTCGGTTATCCGAACCGCACCGAACTTCCACCCCTAACCAAGAGAACTCCTACATTCAACAAGTAGTAGGCTTCATGATTTAACAATAAAATAACTATCAATTTAAATATAAATTTTACAATTAAATAAGAATTTTAAAGGATAAAAATTAAATTTTATATAAAATATATATAAATGATGATATAAAGTATAAATTAGAAAGTTGTATTTTATTTGAAGGTTGAATGATTTTGATACAATTAAATTTAAGTTTAATGAATATGAATATATATTATACTATTATTGCACCAACATTAGCGGTACATAAAATTAGTTTTAATTAGTTTAGGTATTGATTTTTAAGGACTTGAATACCCTTGGATATAATTTTCTCTTTGTCCTCTCTCCCTACCTCACACACTCAAAGACCAAGGAAGGAGCCAAAGGAAAGTCGCCGTTGCCGGATTCCGCCGTTTCTGTTTCGCCGGTGAGTGGTAGTAATTTGAGAAACTTTTTTTTCTATGGCAACATCACTATTGGAGATCACTGATCCTTTTAATTCCTATATGAAGTCTTTAATGCACGCCAGTTGTTCGATAGAAGTTCCGACTACAATCGTCTGAAGCTACTATGGAGGTATTTCACTCTCTCTACATAAATATGACACGATTTTGGTCTTGAAAGGATGTAGAATGTGTAACCTTTTTTGCTTGAAAATATTTCATAGAATTCTCTCGTCTAATACCTTGCAGTCACAGAATTTTTTATTTTTTTTTTATAATATTCCACAGAATTCTCTTGTTCAATTATGAAGCTACTATGGAGGATTGCTAAATATGAAAATATGTCAATTATGACAGCGAAAAGTTTATTTGTTAGACCTTTTGGAAATTGAAGAATTATTAGTTCTATAGAATGCATTGGGTTCTTGTGGGATTTGATCGGATAGGCAAACTCTGGAATCAGGTAGTGATGGATGCAGTCTCATTGCTGGTCCGATTATGGAATGATAATTATAGCCCCCAAGTTAGATTTTGTTCTTTTTCAATTGTTCACTTTCATAAAGGCATTACATTTTAAACCTCTTTCTCCAATTCCTTTTGTGATTGTGATTGTGTTTGTAAGTCCTCATTCCTCCAGTTATGTATGTGCCTTACGTAGAGGTGTAATTGAAATGAACTAAACTGAATACTGTCAGGCTCAAGTTTGGTTCGTTTAAAAATTTAAAGGCTCGAGCTCGGTTCGAGTTTTGAAAACCAAGCTCGAGTTCGGTTCGATAAATACAAATCGAGGTCGAGGTCGGTTCGTTAATTATTCGATTTAATAGTAAATTTGAACCCGAGCTCGAACTTGACTCGAGTTCGTTAAATATTCGAGTTCGAATTCGTTAAAAAGCTCGTTTATTAAATTATTTTGTTAATATATATTTTTATATTAATTTGATAAATTCGTGAACTAACTCGTATATAAAGTTTGCGAACTATTTAAAGCTCGGCTCGTTTTTTAAGTTCGTGAACAAGCTCGTTAACAAAGTACGTGAACTATTCAAATCTTGGTTCGTTAAATTATATTTGAACTTGTTCGCGAACTTTTCGAACCGAATACCTTTAGGCTCGAGTTCGGCTCGAAAAATTATTCGAGCTCGGTTCAAGGCTCGAGTTCGGTTCGTTAAATAAATGAACGAATTTGAAATGAACTTTTATCGAGCCGAATCCCGAATAGTTCATGAATAGTTTGGTTCGCTTACAGTCCTAGTTAGCTTTACGTGGTTCCTGGAGTTCATCAGTTAAAACTTAAAACCTACCATATATATACTCATGGAGGTGGGATTGGAAGAAAGTACTCTCCGAAATCAGTATAGTTGAATAGTTAATTTGTCTTGAAGCAATAAAATGGTTTCGCTTTATTTGGTCTTACAGTTTTTTGTAATCAATGCAAACAAGTTTCTGGTTGGGACTTGAGAGATTCATTTGTAGAACAAATGGTTTGATGTGAAGAGAAATTAATTGCTTTTCTTTTTTTGCCACTCATTTGGTACTACCTTTGTATCAGTTATTTATGCATCTCTTTGTGTTTTATAGTTTTATTCCGTCAAGTCTGGATAATGAAAGGTTTCAATAGATTTATCTTCTTGGAAATTTTCTTTTGATACAGACGCATGGGAATATCGCTAATGATCTATATTCGGACATCTTGCAATCATCAAGTGTTGAAATAGATAGCAGATCAACTGCAATTCAAGCAAATGACAGTTTCCCTGGTATGATATTCGGAATTTGTATTTGTTGCTGTTTTTAAGTAGTCGAAATACATGATTTTCAAGTCCTGGCTTGTCATTTGGTTTCTTGATGGTTTGGCGTCATCCTTATCGGTGTAGGTATATGCTTCAATATTGTAACACTTCAACCTTTCCTTTGTTTGGTCTCAGAAAGCGATCCAGGTGACTCGTGGTATGATGACGACTCTTGTGAAGACTCTGTTGAGAAAATTGGAAAATCATCCGACATGGACAGAGAGTGGCGTCGGAGGCACGATCAATTCCATACAGTATGCTGAGTCACATTTACTTTTTGAGTTGATATTATTTGCTGGTGGTTCTGAAATTATCAATAATTTTTGGTTGTATAGTTAGGCTACCGTGATGGTCTCATTGCTGGCAAGGAAGCCGCCTTACAAGAGGGGTTCAATGTCGGATTCAAGGATTCCGTCCTTACCGGATACAATTGGGGTCTCGTGAGAGGGATCAGCAGGTAAATAATCGTGTCAAACTTTTGAAATTCTCAGCACCCATGACTTGCATTGTTCTTATCATCAATTTTCTGTTTCCTCCTTGAAGTGCTATGGCTCTGTTGCCCGGTGGCTTAAAGGAAAAATTGGTTGAAACAAAGGAAACAAGAAACAAGTTCCAACAGTTGCACGACTCTGTGCAGTCTATCTCATCAACTGAAGCTTTAAAGCTGTTTTACGAAGATCAGAAGCATAAGGAGACTTCTAAATCCAGTTCCACCGACACCGACCAAAACCCAAATGTAGGTGCTCTCGAGAGTTACCAGGTACAGCTTCAGTCGATTCTCCACGAGTGTCCTCTAGTGGAAGGGAATTTGAAGGCAAACTAGTTAAGTCTGTAATTTGGTGATACAGGAAACAGTATCTTGAAGACTTAGCACATAGTATTATATAGAAGTGTAATTCCTCCAAGATTGGAGCATACAATATGCCACACTTCTTGAATTTTTCTAAAGAACTAAGTGTTTAGCTTTTGTCTTATTTACATTATACAAGAAAAGGACAAGGACAAAAACAACTCTTTTTCATCGTGGCCTAAACGCAGCAATCAGTAGCACCATAAAGATGGGAGAAACCATAAAAATGAAGTAGGGGAGGACTTGATTAAGCCCATCTTCTTCCACTTCAGCCTCTTTTAAAGGATCATAGTTAGCCTTCTTTTGTACAAATGCATCAAAGAAATTCTGATAATTGGTGCTGAGCGAAGAACGATTCATGCTGTTAACCTTCATCATTTCCATTGCCTGCAATATGAAAATGAGTAAATAAAGCCAATAGTGATGGTTAAAAACTCAGACTTAGATTCAGAATTTCATGAATGATAATTTACCTGGAAGCTAAAGAAGAATTGCCTGGCCTTCTTGCTTACTTTAGGACTTGGGTGAGACTGAAGCTTCTCGTACATGACACGCGCCTCGTTGGACCTGTTGTTTCATGTCACCATGAGAGTCAGTCTGATAATAGAACTAGAACGAGGATATATACAGGAAATCCAAGTGAAACGTACAATCGACATTTAAATGAGGCGACTCTACTGCAAGTGATCTCTTTAACTCAATACTTGTTGAAACTAGAAACCTCACCTGTTGAGGGAGTCCTGGCATATAGACCATTGCAGAGCTGCTAATCCATGAAGTTCACTCTGCAAAAGATTTAAGTGTTGATGATAGTGAACACATAACAAAAATGCTAGCGTTTTTTGAGTTGGGGAAGAGGAGAGATCACCTTCAATGGTATCTTCTTCATAACACTTTCATAGAAGGGTAAAGCTTCCTTCAACTTTCCACGATCCATCAGCGAGTCGCCTTCCTCCAATATCTAAGTATGACAGCACTATAACTAAGAAGAATTACAATTATAATCACAAATGTGGAATATGCCTTGCTAACCAGTCACACAATTGTGTAAACTTGACCTCTTTACATCATTCATATTGCATTCCGCGTTAATACCATAAAAATCAAGCTCCGCCACTAAAAAATTTCCCAAACGGGAATCTTTCCCGATGAAATCGTACCTTCTCACACTCAGCCTTTACTTTCGGATCGATGTTCATGCCAAATTGATTCTTGTATTCAGCTAACAGCTGCATCGTACGTGCTTCTTTCACAGCCTTCTCCTCTGCAGTTTCAAGAGCTTCCCCGGGTCGTAGAGTTCTCCCCCCACCGTACTGGAAAACATAAAATGTTCCACTGTACATGTTATAAACAAGCAAATCCTAAAACCTTGATTAAGTAATCATTCAATGAGAAATGATCAACGACCACTCTATATAGCATATAGATCATTGCAATTTATACTTGCCTGAACTTCTAAAAACTAAAGGGCTGCAGATATCTAAATCCAAGAAGCACTTTATATCATCTCTCAAAAATTCCTCATTTTCCAAAGCTAAACTGTTTGTGAAGGAAGTAGAAGTGTTCAAGTATTTCAATCCAATGTAAGAAACTGAGGAGCCATACTGTTTTTGAAATATTGTTTGGTCTTGGAAACACTCCCCAAGTGGAAACCTTTGGCTTGTAAAGATCAGTGTCCTCTTCTTCAATTCGGGCCCCAGATTTTCCACCAAAGTTGCTTGTATCTCCAACAATGATCTCAACTTCCGGCAACTCCCCTTCCGGAAAAGGGTCCGACAATGGAACTAAACCAGCGGGCAAACCGCGACCGCTCTTCTTATCCGCGAAGCCCAGTCCCATGAAGTCGATACTCGAAATCGCCAACTCCTTTTTATTAGATTTCTTCGGTTGTTTACTTCCAAGAATTTTCTCATTTCCTCCTCCTTTAAGTCCTGCAATCATATGAAGATAAATAATGAGGTCCTAAAGCCATTTCAATCAATTAAGTAAAGGGGAATCTGCCAATAAATCATGAACCCTGCCCCATTTGAGCAAATATCCTAGATTAAAACTAGGTTGTTTAACAAGTTGGAAAAATGTCTTGCTATAAAAAAATAGTCTAAACCAACTTGAATAATCTAATCTAAAATAAAAAATCATAGTGATTAGACAAAACAAAATCCTAGAAATTCCAACAAATTCTGCAGAAACAGTACCTGAAGCTGACTTTCCGCTCCCTACAACTCCTCCATTATCAACACCTGCATTCTTCTTATAATCCGTTGCCTTCTCCAATGCGAGCTTCACATCCGAATCCCCGACTACATTCGAAGCAACCTCTTGATTTTCACAAACAATTTCACTCTTCTTGTACTCATCTGCATTCTTCACCGCAATCTCAACGTCCTTACCTACACCAACATCCTCAATTCCATAACCGGTACTAAAATCATCGCTCTTTCCACTGACTTGAGGTTGGGCGATTTCCGGAGATGTGACCCCGGATTTCACAGAATTTTTGTAAGCTTTCGCTCTCGCCAATGCGAGTTTAACTGGATCCTTTTCTACGGCAACCGATTCCGCTGTGTTTCCTTGAGAATCTGGCGAGGATTCTGATTTTGAGGCTAGGATTTTTGAGGTTTTGAGTGTGGGGAGGCTCGAGAGAGTGAAGTTGTTCTTCGTGAGATGAATAAGGGAGGGGAAGAATTGAGGCTGTGAGAATGAAGCCATTGAAATCACAGAGAAAGAAATGAAGCTTTGATCGAAATAGAATTGGTGGAGAAGAAGAAGATTGCTTCCATTACACGCCACACATTAAAAGAAATATAAACAAAAATCTTCACCGGAAAAATAAGAAGAAAAAAAGTCCAGACTATTATTTTTTTTAATTTCAATAAAATTAATTTTTCATAATAACTTCGATTGTTGCATAATATTTCATGTCATAAGTAACATTTATTTATTTATCAAGTGTTGGGATATATAATCCTAAATTACATTTCCAATAAATTAAAATGCTAATTTTCATTTTCTTATGATTACATTCGTGTAAAGTATTTAAAATATAATGTAATAATAAATTCTAATATAGAGGTGTTGTTGAGATTTATATTCGAAATTTTCTGCCTCCGAAGTAAATACACCACTCAACTACTCAAGTAATGAATCAAAAGTTATAGAAATATACGACACAAAAGGAATAATTAATACACTAAACAGTTGCCTTTGTGAGATAAGATAGGAATTGGGTTGAGCTTCTTGAAGATAATGATATTGATGGGTACATCCGTACATAGTTAACTGGCCATTATATACATTATATATGGCTATTCATAAAACAATTACAAAAAAATGAAGGATAATTATGTACTCAGATTGAGGTCCCAATGTTTTAAATTTTACGTATGCAGTTAGGATACGTATAGTATTTATCAGGTATAAATATAATGCAGTGTATAATTTCTATATGCTACTCTAGCTAAGAGAAATCATAGGATTGATTAATTTCATTATTTTGAAAGAGAGTAATGATAGGATATGGCCCATCAATAAGGCCCAATGCCCAGAAGCAGCTCGGCGGCCCAACACCTCGGCCCATCAAGAGCAGCTCGGCCGGCCCAATAGCACCGGCCCACTTACTATAAACCGCCATAAACCGCCTCTATTATCTATAAATACTAGATGATAGTTAATTTAAAGGAGACGGATAATCACTTTCTGTAATCTATATTTCAGCTCTCAACAAATTTATAATAAAAGAGCTCTCCTCTCCGTGGACGTAGACTTCATTAAAAGTCGAACCACGTAAACCTCGTCCCGTTTACTTTCTAATCATCGTGCAAATCTCACTTCGAAAATCGGCGATCGATCACTGGCGCCGTCTGTGGGAAACGAAGTAAATTTTGTGTCCGATCACTATTTCCGAAGTGAAAACACAATGGTTAGATCCACCCGATCTACTGCCATAGCTGCTGCTGCTAAAGGAAAGCAAAACGAGGTTGAGATACCTCGTAATCCACCTCGTCCATCTACTAACGAAGGGGAGGGACACTATGCTCGGTCTGCCAGGCAAGCCACGAACCGCCGAACTCCCGAAGGGCATGTAGAAGATGTCCTTTCTCACCGAGCTGATGACTCCGTTAGCAGTGGAAGATTGAATCAAAACCATCAAGGGAATGCCACACTTCAACCTCTGCTCGGCCATGCGCTCAAAGCATATCTGGATATCCACGAACAAGATTTCCTCAAATTCGCCGAACAACATCAACAACGAGGTCAGTGCAAAGAGGATAAAGCAGGTCCATCACAACGACCCCAAACTTCGGATCAAATTGCCGAGGAGAAAGATGATGAAGTTTTCCGAAGACAGCATAATCGCCGAGGTAACATTATTTCACCTCGGCGAGGCTCAACATCACCTCGTCAAAACGTCGACCATTACCGACATGACGAGGAGCACCGAAGAAGGACTCCACCTCGTCAGAACGTCGACCATTACCGACGTGACGAAGAACAGCGAAGGAAGACTCCCCCTCGTCAAAACGTCGACACTTACCGACGTGACGAGGAATACCGAAGAGAGAAGACGCCACCTCGTCGAAACGTCGACCATTTTCGACGTGACGAGGATGACCACCGCGAGGGAAGATTCACTATTTACAGCAGAATCATTACCCCCTTCACCAACAAAATTCTCTACACACCACTCCCTTCAGCATACAGGGTCCCCCCAATCAAGCCCTATAACGGTTCTTGCGACCCGAGCAACTTTTTGTCGCAATACCAATATAACATGCTGAACCAGGGACTGGCCGAGGATGTTTACATGTGCAAAGTCTTCCCCGAATTGTTGGTCGACAATGCACGGAAATGGTTTGACAACCTTCCTCGCAGCAGCATAGGGTCATACGCCGACCTGCTAGATGCCTTTGAGAGGCGTTTTTTCCAGAAAGCCGAAGCCAAAATGAGTTCGGCTCAACTCCTCACTTTAAAACAAGGACAGGGAGAGTCTATTAGCGACTTCCTAGCTCGGTTCTACAACGAGAGCCTCAAGGTGGATCGTCTCTCCGACGATGTCCTCATTTCGGCGTTTCAAAACGCCATTCACTCCGGCACACTTTTTAGGGAACTCGTGAAAGAGCGCCCCCAAACCTCCAAACAGCTGTGGAGGATTGTTGATGCATTTGCCGAAGCGGATGAGGCAGATAGGAAGAAGCGAGCCTCTGACCGACCTGAAGGTCAGGATAAAAAGAGGAGAGAAGAACGAGCTGATCAAGGGCAGCATCGACGAGGAGCTCTTGAGAGAATCTAACGAGGTCCATTAGCATCTCGCCTCGGACCTCGGCCTAACCAGGAACCAGATCGGTTTGCTCCGATAAATAGATCTCGGGCGGAGATTTACGAGCTTCATGCAAACTTGTTCCAGAGACCTCCACCACTGTCCCGAACTGGATCAAGCAGACGATCACAGGATAAATACTGCGAGTTCCATGGCGGCCACGGCCATGACACCGAGGAGTGTCGCAATCTTGCCTCGGAAATCGACCGCCTAACACAAGATGGCACTCTAGGAGGATACCGAGGTCAAAATCAACCGGATACTCAACCTCGGAGCAGAAACAAACGAAGAAGGAGTAGGGGAGGAAATTGCAAACCCCAAGATAAGAAGACAAGACGTGATGACGAAGACGATGACGGGAATCAACCTCAGTATGATGGAGTCATCGCCGCCATCATCGGGGTGCCCCAAGATTCAACAAGGTCTTCGCTGAAGGCCGAAGCTCGGAACCGACCTTCGGAGGAACCCTCGTACAAAAGGTTCAAAAAGGACGAGGTAGTTATTTTCTCCGATAACGACCCTGTTCCTCATGCCTCACCTCATCAAGATGCCACTATTATCGAAGCCGTGGTGGCTAACAAATTGGTACACCGAGTCTTTGTTGATAGTGGAGCCTCGGTCAGCGTACTCTTCAAAGGTTGCTTCGGCAAACTTGACATCGAAGAAGCGCGCTTGAAGCCAGCACCCATTCCATTGAAGAATTTCACACAAGGGGAGACCTCAACAGATGGAACGATCCCACTCCCCGTGACGGTAGGACGAAGTCCATTATCCACTACAAAGATAATCCACTTCTTCGTCGTCAAAGCCAACTCTCCCTACAACATTATATTAGGCAGAGATTGGCTGATAGCGACAAGAGCAGTATGCTCGGCCTACCATTTGATGATCAAAATACCTTCAAAGAATGGAGTTATCACGCTTCGGGGAAATCAAACACAGGCCAAGGAGTGCATGCAGGTCGCACTCCGAGGTTCTGGTGTACAACATCCCCAAGCATAGCAATTACAGAACCCCGGCACGCCGAAGTCAACCTCGTCTGCTGCAGAACCTCTAGAAGACGTCGTACTCTATGAAAACGATGTGTCCAAGATCGTCAAGGTCGGCTTCGTCGGAGGTACCGAACTCCGAGGTCAAGTTATTCAACTACTTCGGGAGTTTAGAGACATTTTTGCCTGGTCTCCTTTAGACATGACCGGGGTATCGCCAGATATTATAACTCATCACCTCCACATCGACCCCGAGGTGAAACCAGTTCGGCAAAAGCTACGAGCCTTCGCTGCCGAAAGAAATCAGGTGATACGCGACGAGGTACGCCAACTACAAGAAGCTGATATTCTGTTCGAGGTGAAATATCCGACGTGGTTGGCCAACCCCGTGATGGTGAAGAAGCAAGTAGGGGGATGGCGCATGTGTGTTGATTATACCGATCTCAATAAACACTGCCCTAAAGACTGTTATCCCCTCCCCAACATTGATAAAAAAGTAGAAGCCCTCGTCGGTCACGAGGTTTTTAGTTTTCTTGATCTGTACAAAGGCTACCATCAAGTCCTTATGACTGCCGAGGACGCTCCGAAGACTGCCTTTGTTACAGACTTCGGCATTTTCGCTTATAAGAAGATGCCCTTTGGACTTAAAAATGCTGGAGCTACATATCAAAGGATGGTTGACAAAATATTTGAACTTCACATCGGTCAGATTGTTGAAGTATATGTCGACGACATCGTTGTCAAAAGCAAAAAAGTCAACACTACCTTAAAAGACCTCCAGGTCGTCTTCAAATTACTCCGCGAGGTGAACCTGAAGTTAAACCCAGGAAAATGTACTTTCATGGTCCAGTCCGGAAAATTCCTAGGGTGTTGGGTTTCCCGCGAAGGATTAAAAGCTAAT
This sequence comes from Leonotis leonurus, assembly GCA_026898415.1. Classification (NCBI taxonomy): domain Eukaryota; kingdom Viridiplantae; phylum Streptophyta; class Magnoliopsida; order Lamiales; family Lamiaceae; genus Leonotis; species Leonotis leonurus. Next base: position 600,967 of record JAPKLX010000017.1, read on the forward strand.
CCAGCAAAAGTTAAGGTCGTCCAGGAGATGCAAGCGCCGAAGTCAATCCACGATGTACATCGGTTGACGGGCTGCTTGGCTGCATTAAGCAGATTCCTATCTAAAGCAGCCGAGAAGCAACTCCCATTCTTCAAAGTCTTGAAAAAAGCCCCGAGCTTCGAGTGGAATGACGAGCACAAGTCAGCCTTCGAGAGTTTGAAGAAGTACCTCGACAACTTGCCCACTTTATCCGTCCCAAACGAAGACGAGGTTCTTTCCCTATACCTCGCCGCTTCGGACGAATCAATAAGTGCAGTCTTAGTTCGAGAAGGACCTCGGCAATTACCTATATACTTCATAAGCCGAGCTCTAAAAGGGCCAGAAACGAGGTACCAACCTCTGGAGAAGGTCGCACTTGCCCTAGTGAATGCTGCAAGACGACTTCGACCATATTTTCATGCTCACCCGATACAAGTATTGACCGACCTACCACTTCGGCAAGTGCTTACGAAGCCCGAAGCTTCGGGGCGAATAGCCAAGTGGGCGGTCGAGCTTGGCGAGCACACAATCTCCTTTGCACCTCGGCAAGCCATCAAGGGGCAAGCGTTGGCAGATTTCCTGGTGGAAACGGTATTCACCGAGCCTCCGAAGCCTACCAAACCTGCCGAGGAGAATATCAAAGAGAAAATGCCGAAGACACCCCCCATAGATTGTTGGAAAGTCTATGTCGATGGAGCGTCAGGCAAAAAGGGGAGCGGAGCTGGAGTTTTGTTCATTAGTTCGGAAGGGAAACAAATCCCTTATGCTTTACGGTTAAGCTTCCCAACCACCAATAACGAAGTGGAGTACGAAGCTCTAATAGCTGGACTTCCCCTCGCGCAAAACCTTCAGATACAGGCCGTCCAAGTCTACAGTGACTCCCAGGTCATAGTGAGCCACGTCCTCGGAAAATACGAAGCACGAGATGAAAGGATGAAGAAGTATCTCCACAAGGTTAGAACTTTACAAGAAAGCTTCTCATACTTCGAATTGATACGAATCCCGAGAGATTAAAACGACCGAGCTGATGCATTAAGCAAGCTCGCGTCGTCGTCCACAGCCTCTCCGGTAGAAGAAGTCACGACCCGAAGTATAGACGAAGCCGAAGTGAACGCAATAATCGATGACGAGCCGAGCTGGATGACACCACTTCAGGATTATTTAGAAAGAAGCGAACTCCCTGATGATAAAATTGAAGCTCGGAAGCTTCAGAACAAATCAGTCAAATATGTCCTAGATCGGGGAGTATTGTACAGAAAATCCTATCTTCAACCTCTTCTAAGGTGTGCAGGACCCAATCAGGCGGACTACATCTTACGCGAAGTGCATGAAGGATCCTGTGGCAGTCATGTCGGAGCTCGGGCTTTAACCAGAAAGATTATGAGATGGGGATACTACTGGCCGACCATGCTACAAGACGCAGTCGACCTCGTCAAAAGATGTCCGAAGTGCCAAATTCATGCAACAATAACGAGGGTACCTCAAACCGAGCTGACCACCATGCAAAGCCCCTGGCCCTTCATGCAATGGGGAATAGACATCGTCGGTCCCTTTGAGCAAGCCCCCGGCCAACTACGATTCCTAATAGTCGCCATCGACTATTTTACGAAGTGGGTAGAGGCCGAGCCTCTTGCAAAAATTACGAGCAAAAAGGCCCTCAACTTCGTTTGGAGGAGTATAGTTTGTCGCTTCGGTATACCTCACATCCTCGTCTCGGATAATGGGACTCAATTCACGGATAAGGCATTCAAGGAATGGTGTGACGAGCTCAATATCCAGCAAAAATTCACCTCGGTAGCACACCCTCAGGCGAATGGTCAGACTGAAGTCACAAACCGGACAATAGTCAAAGGTTTAAAGACTCGTCTCGATAAAGCCAAAGGAGATTGGGCTGAAAATTTACCCCAAGTCCTATGGTCCTACCGAACTACACCTCGGACATCCAATGGAGAAACACCATATAGCCTCGTCTATGGAACCGAGGCAGTAATCCCAGTAGAGATCGGTTTGCCGAGCCCCCGAACTATAAACTTCACAACCGATGCCAATGAAGAAGGCCTCCGAACTAATTTGGACTTGTTGGAGGAAAAACGAGAACAAGCCTATATACAAGAAGCTCGGTATAAACAACAAGTAGCTCGGTATTACAACAATCGAGTGAAACATCGACAGTTTCAAATAGGCGACCTCGTTCTCAGGAATAATGAAGTTAGCAAGTCGGAGAAGCTCGGTAAACTTGAAGCCACCTGGGAAGGTCCGTATCAAATCCAAGATGTCCTCGGCAAAGGCTCATACAAGCTCGTCCACTTATCTGGGAAGCCAATACCCCGAACTTGGCATATTTCTCATTTAAAGAAATATTATTTGTAATTTATGTAGTTTGGATTTTATTAAGTTCTTTTGTGAAGCATTTTTGTATACATGCTACGTTAGAATCAAGTCGAGCTAAAACTCCAAAATTGAGAGTAGCAGTCAACCGCGCGAAGAGACCACTCCTTTCGATTACATCGACAAATAAGGGACTTCGAAACCAAAACTTCGACTTCAAACGAAGTGGCGAAGTCAAGCGCGCGCAAAGCGACCACTCGATTAAATCAATAAACAAAGAACTTCAAAGCCTAAACTTCGTCCCTAACCGAAGTGGCCACCCGGAGTCTCAAAAAACTTCGCCTTCAACCACCTGAAGTCTCCAAACTTCGCCTTCAGGCGAAGTAAAACTTCGGTGTCGAACGAAGCTATTACGAAGTGCGAGCCAGTCATCACAATTCGAAGCAAACTTGATTACACAAATTGAGTATAGCTTTAGAGAAGTAATGACAAGTAAAATTGTATTTTATTTTATTTTATTTCATAAAGTACATATTACAATCAGCTTGGAGGATCTGAGCCCGGAGACCTACTACTATAACTAAGGTACTTTTCCACGAAGCCCAGACCCGAGCTCGAACTGGCGCCGCCATGACCGAGCACCGAATCCAAAAAGGCCATCCCCTCACCGCGGCCAAAACCACCTCGGCCTCGACCTGAAGGTGCAGATCGACCTCGGCTTTGAGGCACAGCTCGACCTCGGCTTGAAGGCATGGCTCGACCTCGACCGCCTGAAGCACGCCGCCCTCCACCTCGAGACATGATGGCAAGGGTCTCTTCTCGAGTTCGACCCAAAGTGAGGGGGGCGCCAGCCGAACTTCTTTCCAACTGACCCGAAGAGGAAGCCTCGAGTGAAGTCTTCTTAAACTCGATCCACCTCTTCAGCTTCGGGTTCCTCTTTTGAATAATTTTATACATGGATCCAAGCTTGAGGAGCGCCTCTTCCTGCTCGCGAACTTGCCAGGAGTCATCGCCGTACCTTTCTCGGTACTCCCTCGCTCGAGCTCGGACCTCCTTTATTTGCGTAGAGACCTCGTATATAGTCAGGCCACCGCTTCTATGTATACGGTCCTCGTATTCTTCATGCTCCTCGCCTATGGCCTTAAAAGTCTGCAAATCGTCCTTGACATTCTTGAACTTATCTTCAAGCTCCAGAAACTTCGCGTGCTCTTCGTCAAGCTTCTCTTGTGCCAACCTAAGCTTCGCCTCGAGTTCGGTCTCGATGTTGGTAGCTCGGCTTTTCCAACACGCGACCTCGACCTCGGCAGCCTCGGCAGCACGACGAAGCTCGTTTATTTGTTGTTCAAAATGCGAAGTATTGGAGAAGTCAAAGGCAGACTACAAAAGCAAAAGAAGTAAGCAGTTCAGCAAGAGGCACAACTCAAGAAAAAGTATCTTATATACATGTGGAAAAAGCGCCGCCCTAGCGGCGACGTGATACAAACTAAAAAGAAAAAAAAAAAGAAAAAAAACTAACTATCGCCAACCTCGGGCTCCTCAGCGCCACCCCCACCGCCTTCCTCCTCGGCCTCGGCAGGCGGCCTCCTCTCCAGATCGGCGATAACAGCTTCGAGACTGTCGTCCCGATCCGCAGGGCAGCGACGAACCGCCTGCTCGGAGAGCGGAGCCCTCTCCCGCGCCAACCTTTCGACCACCGGGATCACCGCGGTGTGTTCCACGAGTACTTCGGCGTACTCCCGCAACATCTCTTCCTTTGACATCACCTCATACCCATACTTGACTTTGTCAAGCTCGGGGTAATCCTTGGCGACACGGTCGAGCGCTGCCGAAGTAATCGGCGTACTCATGGCGCTCACCAGATGCGCCGCCACTGTGCCGAAATATTTGGAGCGGAAGATCCGCTCGGCGAGAGCCCGAAACACTCCGCCTTGCTCCGCCGCCATCCGCGCCACCCTCTCCTTCTCCTCGGCAAGCTCCTCCCTCAGCCTTGCCGCCTCGGCCTCCGCCGCCGTCGCCTTCCTCTCCGCCGCGAGCAGCTCGACCAAAGTTCTGGCCTCCTGCTCCTCCGCCCTCGCCGCCTCGGCCTTTGCCCCCTCGAGCTCGGCTCTCAGGGCCCTGAACTGCTCGACCCCGCCGACGATGAAGCTCGAGAGGGCACTCAGCCCGTCCAGTGCCACATCGGCCTCCTGCACAGGATATGTTAATACAGAACAAGAAAAAGAATAGAAGTAAAGACAAACTTCTTCCACTCACCTCGGGGAACGAAGCCGTACGAGCCTCCCCCGACCCGGATGCCCGAGCATCCGAGCCCCTCACCTCCTCCCTCCGAGGCTCCTCCAGATCGATCACGGGTGGAGTCGCCTCGGCCTCCACCCTCTCCGCCCTCTCCAAACGCGGCATCTCCTCGGCGGCCGAGGTGACCCTCGGCCTCTTCTTCTTCTTCCTCAGCGCCGCTTGGAGAACCTCAGGATCCACTACAGAAGAAAAACAGAATATTAGTCCAGTTCAGATAAAGGCAGCCAAAATATTAGTTCGGGTAACGAAGACAAACTACACTACGGGGCCTCACCCGGATCCACGTCGGCCAGCGCGTCACATGGGCTCAGCCCGAGCCTCGACAGCTCCTCCTCGGCGTAAGTCCTTTTGACGGCGCCGAGGTCCATCAAGCTCGTCTCGAGCTCACCGACGGGATCCACCCTTAGTTGCGGACCAAACTTGGCCGCCGACCAGCCATAGAGCGGCACGCCTTCAGCTCGGCAGAAGAAGAACTTCTTCTGCCAGTTCGATACTTTGGATGGGGTGACCAACTTGAACTTATTTACAGGTGAGAGATATACCCACCCAGTTGGCCCCCGCTTTACTCTAAAAAAACGAAGTAAAGACTCCAGCGACATCGGCCCACCTCGGCGACCGACCTCGACACAAAAACCTATTACCTGCTTAATGGAAGCAGGCGCGAACTGACCTAAGGGAAGCTCGAACCTATCTAAAAGCTCTACAAAAATGCGATGTAATGGCAGACGAAGACCGAAGTAAAGATAGTCTTCGTACATGGTAAAAAACCCTACGGGAGGAGAGCAGCCTCTATCCTCCGCCCTAGGTAAAATAAACTCTACAGAATCGGGGAAACAAAATTTTCTAGCTAGGCTGGACATATGGGATTCACTCATAATTGAGGCACATTCCAAGGCAGCCTCCGACCCAGCTAACAGGGGGTACTCTACAAGTTGAGGAACAGGGGGTAGCGCCGCTCGGGTAAAAACCCTCGCGGTGACCCTCGCCGGAACGCTCCTAAGCGGCGACGGAGATTCAATCTCCCTACCACTCGGAGTACGCGAAGAAGAAACAGAAAAAGCAGAAGAAGTGGAAGCATTAGCCATAATCACAGAAACTTACTTGGTAGAAAAATGCGAATGAAATTTCTTGGGGTTGAATCGACAATGGCAGAAAGTTTGAAAGCTTTTTTTTGCAGAAGGGAAAGTGAAACTAGGGTTGCAGAAAGTGAAAAGTGTTGGTTAGCTTCCAGAGGAAGCCTTTATAGATGTCAAATCACCTTTTCCCCAACCGCCTCTTTTTCAAAATCCCGCCTCTCCAGCTCCTCCAACAGAAAAGCGACATGTGTCACCCACGGTCCCCTACAACAGCTGTCTCCCACTACCACAAGTGTTACCTCGGCTTCAGCCAGAGAGTCACTTCTACCTCGGCTTCAGCCAGAGAGTTACTTCTACCTCGGCTTCAGCCAGAGAGTTACTTCTACCTCGGCCTCAGCCAGAGCTTCACTTCGACTTCGGCAACTACAAGATCTCCACTTCGGTGCCAGATCTTCACTTCGACCGAAACACACCCACCTCGTCAAGATCTCCACCTCGGTGCCGATCTTCTCTTGAGGGGGGGATGTGATAGGATATGGCCCATCAATAAGGCCCAATGCCCAGAAGCAGCTCGGCGGCCCAACACCTCGGCCCATCAAGAGCAGCTCGGCCGGCCCAATAGCACCGGCCCACTTACTATAAACCGCCATAAACCGCCTCTATTATCTATAAATACTAGATGATAGTTAATTTAAAGGAGACGGATAATCACTTTCTGTAATCTATATTTCAGCTCTCAACAAATTTATAATAAAAGAGCTCTCCTCTCCGTGGACGTAGACTTCATTAAAAGTCGAACCACGTAAACCTCGTCCCGTTTACTTTCTAATCATCGTGCAAATCTCACTTCGAAAATCGGCGATCGATCAAGTAAAAACGGAAAATTTGATGCCTTCGCAATTTGAATATTATAATTCGAATTTTTATATTTCATTTGCCTCACACCCATTTTATATTTAATTAAATATAATATTATGTGATACTTGTATATATATTCTAAATTTTAAATGTTAATCATGTCACACATCAATATCATATTAATGTAATAAAAATATCATACGAACTAATATTTATTGGCACGTCTCACTAAAAATAACACATCCCAAAAATAGTAAAAGTTATCTTTTCAAAATGGTGTGAGCCTATTACATTTATCACTCTTACACTACTTTATACACTCTTATTAATAATCGTGGCCAAAAATTTTGTGTCATACTTATTGAAACGGTACTCTATAATTATTCAAATTATAAAATAATTATTATAAAATTAATACCAATTTTATAATATCAATTTATTAAAAAGCCTTTATAGCGCAACCTAGCTATTTCCTCCTTTCATATACTATTATCAATTGGTTTGTTAATGCTATGATAACCACTCTACAATTTGTTGGTATACTTTTTGGCCACCTAAACCATCAAACCTAATATTTGCGAATATATAAACAATAACTTATTTGACGTATTAGGATAGTGGAGTATAAATTAAAAAGCTTGGAATTTTTTAAGAAAACAGATAAAAAGAAAAGCTTGGACTTAAAGAGCTCAGGAATATTGTATTTTTGGGCCTGGAAGCATCAGTGACATCACAGCTAAATATGTTAAATGAGTAATATAAATAACTAATTTTCTTAAAATCTGTTTTGAAAGAAATAAGGTTATTTAGGAAGGTATTAGATTCGTATAACTTTTCCTTAAAACTGTTGGTATGATTTGCCAGAGATTGCTAATAAATTTGAGTAAATATATGAAAAAAAATAAAATTATCAGTTGAATTGTTGAAATATGATGGTATATTAATCCAATGCAGGTTGATCTTCGCTAGTCGAAAGATATATGCATGGTTGTGTTCTGTTTAACTAAATAAGCTAACTCCTGCTATTATTTCCTTTCATTTTCATGAGTTTATTATCGCATGAAGGGAAAGAATAGCAGGAGTTAGCTTATTTAGTTAAACAGAACAGCTAAGATCATAAATCGAGCAATAGAAAGATTTCTAAAGCCATATTATAATCAAACACTCAGGCAACATTCATGTATCAATACAATATAATATTTGGAGACATTCATATACATGGTCACCATTTCATAAATTCGATATTTATCAATGTTTAAAAATAAAAAAGAATGTGAGGGTTATGAAAAGGAAGCAACACATCATTCGACGATATTCATAGAAGCTTACCATGTTGAATGCAGAGAATCTTGGTGTGGTGGAAGCAGTCAGGAGGAGGCTTGTAAGACTCTCATTCTGCTTCTTAAGCTACGAAGATTATGAAGAACAGTAGTCAGGATCATGATCTCGATCAAAAGTTCACGGAAATGGAAGTCGCCTACCTTGGCAACTGTGGTTACAAGCTCTTCGACTGCTCTCTGCACTGATGAGATTGTTCTTGATGTAACATCTTCGTAGGCCGACTCCACTTCTTCCACTGAATTGGGATCAAAGAAAATTCCTTCTTGGATGAGGAGCTGCTCGAGTAGTTGAACGTCTTCTGGTGCCAATCTCTCAGCCAACTAGGAAATGAGGAAGAATTAAACTGCTTAATTAGATTTAATAATAATGATATACAAAGCTGCGGATCTAGATGTAGCGAACCTTTTCCAATATTCTCTCTGAAGACTCATTTTTGGTAGAGGACACATCCGTATTACTGCTGGCATCGGAAGGTACTTTCTCAATGATCTGATCATCATTTTCTGCCCAAATCAGACTGGGAGAAGTAGTGGAAGGTTTCTCCGTAAGCAGAGGAAGTTCTTGCATCAGTGGCTTGCTCTTTCTATCTCTCTCTTCATCTTCTTTTGGACTAACATGTACTGATTGCTTTACGTGCTTTGCCCTGCTCGAGGAGGATAGTGTAAGGAATGTGAAGCACATGATATATTTTTCTTTTTATCTGTATGGCTAATATATGATCACAAGTTGTGAAGCAATTACCGTTACCAGCTAGGTTCCTCTACTTTTTTATTTGAAATGAACATTTATTCCTTGAGGACTAAGGATACAATTAGAGATTAAAAAGCATTTACTTGCATCCTTGCATACCTTGCACCAAATCGTAGAGTGGAGAGGCTTTCTGATGCATTTGATGGGCTGGGTGAGCAGCAACAAAGTAATGCAGTCTGGGCCTTTCCTCCCTGCAAACTACCAAGTAAGTTTATATGTACGATACGCACTAACAATAAGATGAGGTAAACAACAAGAACTAACAATAGCATCCTGCAAGATCCGAGTAAGCTTAGAATCGCGATAAGGTATGTGGCTCCCCTTTCCAGGTGAGCTTAGCACATTTATGACGTTGCCAAGTGCTGACAATGATCTATTGATAGTTTTGGCTTCTTCAAGGACTCTTCCTTCTGCTCCAGTTCTCTCTGCTTTCTCTGATCCCGCCAAGTCCACGAGGATCAACTTTCCGTACCTATCAATTGTTTACCTGAGTACACATCAATACGCATGCCAATTATCTCAGAACTTAAATCTGGCAATACATTACTTTCTCTCCATTGCTTCATGCTGGATCATGAATATATATATGCAATGACTTCTGCTGCTGGTCATATTCATTTCTAGACATGTTAAGAGTTACAAATTCTGTAACAGATAGATATTAGATCCAGAACTTAAGTGCAAATGTGATCCTTTGGAGAAGAATGTAAGAAGTTTATTTATGCACAAGAACCAGAAATCCATGAAAAGGTGAGGATACGAGTTTCTCCCACAGCCCTGTTTGCTATACCATTCTGCATAAGTGTAATCTTCTGTAAAATTTGTCTTATATTGACCGTGGATTATAGGGTATTGAAAAACTTATAACTTACAGAAAGAGTTCGCAAGGCCTCTGCATAATCTGAAATGGATATCTGCAAAGTTGAAATGAAGGTTTCGAAAATAGAAAATTAGATAATTAGTCAACCACAGAGATGATCCGTTTTACTTTATGAACTTGAAAATATATCCCATCATAGAATATTTATAACACCACATATGCAACTGGAAAACAAGTTAATCTTATGCTAAGCCACTTGAGAGTAGGAGGGAAAGGGGTTACTACCTCTGTAACTCCATTCACAAATATTCCCTGCATTTTGTTCTCCTTGATCTGTAAATTGTCCTTTGATAGATCAAAAAGGTCCCTGGTAGTCAGAAATACAGAGAGAATGTGGTTCCATAATACAGTCAATATCTGATTTCGGTATGGACGTAAAGTGGTAGCTCATGCGAACCTTACTCTCTCCATGTATATTTCTACCTGTAGGAGTAATTAAATAAAAAACAAGTAATTCATTAATAACATGATTGAAAGCACATGGTAATACTAAGGGAATTTGTTTGTCAGAACTCGTACCATTGATAATTTGACTGTGAACTTGATTTTATCATCTGATGGCTTGATAATATTGAAAATCCCATCCACCACTCTAGGTAGTAAGCCTTTTCGTTTTTCATCACAGTCGACGATGCTTGGCCCCTGAGGTGAAAAGAGAACAGTAGAGTTAAGCACCGTATAAAGCAATATTGGATTTTCTGTGCATTATCAAACATACCTCCATACTGTAAGTCTTTCCTGCCCCTGTCTGGTAAGATGAAAACAAAGATAAGCTTCTGATACATGGAAAACTAAATCAAGATATTGCATCATAGACAAGTCGAGTAATTGATGAGTTGGCCATATTGGTATTTATACTACGCCGTTCTGCTTTCCACAGTATTTTCACTACATTTGTCAGCTGAAAGTGTTAAGAATTCTAATTTTATACCTCGAATATAGAAACGTAGAATTTTTTCATATATTCTCCCATGCCAAAGCAGAAAATATACCTGGCCATATGTAATAATCGCCCCATTGACTCCACTAACAACACCTGTTTCATAAAAATTAGTGAGGAATTTTGAAGTCAGTGTTGTATGCTATGCAAGCAACTAGACCAAGAATGAAGAGAAAAGGACAGAAGTTTTTTGTTCAGAAATATCACGGACTACCTTTAATTATAGGTAACGCAAGGAATTCGTATATGTCAGCTTGCTCAGAACCTTGAAAAAACACCTTGTCAAAGTGGAACTCAATCTCTTCTTCCTTCTCATCCTACAGTGGATCGATTCTAATATGTTGAATCCCCTATTATCCAACTCTTCTTTTAACGACTTAAAAGAATAATGAGATATATTAATGAGCGTATGAAAGCATATTCCTATGATAAAAGGAAAATTTATATAGCACATGAGGATCTAACGCACAACTGTTAATCAACAAATGGTTCAGAAGAAAGAGATTCATTCACCGACTCACTCACCTCTATAGAGAAACATTCACTCACTCACTCACAAATGATTCAGAAGAAAGAGAAACATTCACCGACTCACTCAACAAATTTAGAATCATTCACCGACTCACTCACTCACATTGTAATATTTGGAACTCAAACTAATAAGATCCATAGTCGTGAAGGTAACACAAATACACCACGACTATGGATCTTATTAGTTTGAGTTCCAGATATTACAATGCAGTGTTACACAACTTGCTCCAAAAAACCGACACCAACATACGAGCAAACACGAGCATATGTTAACCTTTATTAGCATATTCTATAGCATCTGAGAACTAGGTGACTAGCTCACGCTTCTGTTGCATATATAGGTGAAAAGCTATAGAAACAATTATAAGAGGTGGTATACCTTGCCGTAAAAATTAGGTAAACAAACATATAGAGGTAGTCATAGGAAGAAAAAACAACCGATACCTTGAATACAAAAGATTCAGAATCAATGCCGCGAATGGTGATGGAATCGCCATGATCGGACTTTTCCTTCGAATTCAGAGGTCTGAAGAGCACGCAGACTCTTAGGCTAGGCATTTTCTCCTGCTTACTTCTGAGATCACCTATTCACCAGAGACTATCTATCACCGATCGATGACGAGTAGATTTTCCTCAACGTTTTGTTCAGAAACAAAAAATATAAATACAAAAATTGGCACTGAATTGCTAAAAACAACTGCACCTCAGATTCACACGCGATTTCAACGAAAACAATGATGCCTAATGAGAAAGCAAGAGCGAGCTCAGGGAGATATAGAGAGAGGGTTGATGTGGTGCGTGATGCAGTGTTTTGGTGAACTTTCCAGCCACAAACTGCATGTCTTCAGAAGCAGTGTGATTTGTGAAATTTTGAAGCACTATATCTATATAATCGAAAAGGTTTGTATATAATTAATTAATTAGTGATTATAAATGCCGCAACGGGTTGGAAGTTTAAACCTCACTAAGTTCATATGATAATTAAAAAATAAAAATAGTGCACTATATATTTAGGCTTAAGATAATACTGTAATAAATACTTAATTGAATACCAATTAAAAGAAATAATAAAATTGAATGTCATTTCCTTATAAGAGTATAATACTTTAGTAGGAAAACTATTTTTAGTCAATTTAAATTCGAATGGAATTGTTTGTAATCTTGAGTGTAACATATATAAAATCATTGTTGTAACATATTTGGAGACTTGGAATATCACAAGTCACAATTCACAAATGTTCCTCCAAATAGGAGTGTATCGGTTTAAAATACTCGAAATTTTTCCCACGATTTTTTATTTCACAACCATGCCATATTATAATTAGGCGTAACTTTAAATAAAACAATTATGTTGAAGGACATAATTTCGCCAAAAACTAAAAAAGAATATGGTAAAAGGAAAAATCAAAATAAAAGTTTTAGGTTTTTGATTGAAGTTTTAGTAGCTTCACTTGACATATCAAATTCAAAACTAAAAGACGCGCACAGGACTCTTCAATACAAGTAAGAAAAGGAAATGAGCTTCTTGAGAGAGGAACAATATGCAAGCATAGACACCACTTGTGAAGAACACTGTATAATTTCTTGTGCTATGATTCATTCCCTCGCTTTTGCCATGTGTTGGTTATTCTGCAACATGCTCGAGTGCTCGAATAAACTAGTTTACTGACAACGAAAAGGAAGCACCCCGTTACTAGATTACAGATCGAAAGTGATGGAACAGATTGAAGAAGGAAGTTTGCATACAGTTTCTCTTTAGTTGAAGGTATCGACCTTCACCCGTTCCCCATCTATATCTTCAGCTGTGGACACGTTCTCAGAAGTGACGAAGACAGGACAGTTTCTGGACTGATCACCTTGAGAAAGTATGTCTGTTGTTTCTGATCCCTGTGGAGAGGTAATCTGAGTGTTACCAAATGGGAGGTTGGGAGATAAAGGTGCGTCAGGTGCATCAGAAGGTTTTCCAGAAAAGTCGAGAGGCCTATGGAAGAGCAAATGCGCCACCACCCGATCTATCGGATTGGTATCTGTCTCTACATCAGGCATTCTAATATACCTGCATGGGATAGTATATCTCCATAGTGAGTTTTAGAGTAATCGTAGGCTTTAAGTTATTCGAAAAGAGGCAAAAAGCAAGTGTATGGTGTTTATTATCGGAGCCAAAGGGTTAATAAATCGAAGCAGGCTACGAGATGGGATCATGAGTTACTGACCTCTCATGAGTGACTAAATCGTTGCTACTGAGGACTTCATCTCTGCTGGTTGTGCTGGTACTGCTTGTATCATTATTGTATTGCCTCTGCAAAGCACTTCGGGCAAGTCGAGACAAGCTGTCTCGGATGCAAAGTCTTATGTGAATGTCCAGCTGTAGAAGAGAAAATTATTGCTGATAAGTTTTGTCAACTTGTCAAGAAAATGACAGATGCCAAAAGTAAATCTATGACTAACTTTAGCTACGGTATCTTGAAGCTGATAGAGCACAGATTCTACTGAGCAGCTGTCAAGGTTCATGTTGATAGTAGAATTATACTGTTCGGCTGGCGAGTTTAGTTCGAGGGAAGGAAGAGTCCCAAGACTCTCATTAACTTCGATTTTCATTCCTTCCATGCCAGAATTTTCAGAAACTGACACCTGGTTACCAAATTGCAGCTGTTGTTTCTGGATTGCAAGTATTGCTCGCATTTGCTGCCGCCTCCTTAACTTTTCAATTTTTTCTCTTGGAGACATAACTAGAGGCTTCGCTGCAGCATAGTCTGATCTCTTTAAATTTAAACTGGAAGATGGAACTTCATAGCTAGAGGGCATCAATTCACGGTTTTCATCAACAGGATGAAACTGCGGCAAGGCAGATGTCATAGGATAGTGATTCACCAAATTCCCATAAAAAGGAGTACCTAAAGGTGCTCTGGGGTAGTACTTCTGTCTAAAAGGCTCGTGCCTCGGAAGTGAGCTTTGTTGAGTGAGCACCAAAGGTGGACCTGGGTTGATTGTCGATGTTGCATACTGGCCATTAACTTGTTGCAAAGTGCTTCTAGATGAGGCGCACGTACCACTTGAGTTGTGAAGCTGTCCGACTTCACTCTTCTTACCCACCTTCTGAGCCTTCAGTAACCTCTTTTGCCTATTAGCCTGAACACATGAGAACAACTAGAACAACAGTTTGATGTTCAAGCTAGAAAAGATTAAATATGAAAATGGACAAAGCCAGTACCACGTTAAGGAACTTGTCTTTTAAAAGCAAAAACGTATGGCAAAAAATTAGAAAGTAAAAGATTATAAAAACTGTTTTGGAGTGATAATCAAGAACATATGGAAACTTGTACTGGTGCTTAGCTGGTTAATAATTAGGCATGAATAAATTTGCCGCTTTTCGGCAGTGCATATAAAATATCTTGGGGGACGTTTTAATTGATATCAGCGAAGGGTACCGTTTCTTCATGGAAAATGGGTGGAGAAAATTACTTTGCTCGGGAACTTAGTAGTGGAAGCAGTTCCAACATTAATTTGTGCTAGGCTCATTTCTTTTATCCCACTGGTTGCTGGAGTCTGAATAAAGAAGCAAGAAGGAGAAAGATGAGCCAATAATTACGTCAAAGAGTAAACGTACAACACACCTAAGAGGCTCGTGATTTTTGCAGACGATAGATTAAACTACTTAATAATATCAAAGAATGTCCATTGTACCTTTTCTTTCCTTAATAAGTTACTTTTACCTCCGAAATGTTCAATAATATTTAAGCTTGCCTGTATATCCAGTGGAGCATGAGATGCGATCTCGTTCAGAGATTTGTACCCAAACGGCTCGCTGGTATCTTCGAGCATGTACTCCGCCTTAACCTCAGCTTGATCGGTCAACTTCATTGGTGCTCCAAATGGAGGATTAGAAGAATCATCAGATAAAGGAGTGATGCCAAGAGGACTGCTGATTACATCTTTGGAAGGTGACCATAGCTCATCGGCATGTCCAGCGCTCATATCCCCAAATAAAGGATCTTGGTTGCTGCAAAATATCACTTGTGAGGATACTAAGTCAGATGGACATAGTCAGGGGAAAATGGTACCTATTATAACACTCCTCCTATAAGACAATGATTATTTATTAGCTTAATTTTCTTCAGCCTTTGCTTACAGAAATCAAGATAGCATGCACACCATGCAACATGTTAGGGCAATGCACTTCAATAAACATGAGGATTCGGAGAAAGATTATAGACAATGCTTAAAATTGGATCTGAATGAAAACACAAGAATATTTTGAATTACCTAAATATCCTATCCAGATCATCAAAACTTCCAATGCTGGCCCAGCCGTAGTCCACAAAATCACCTTGCTCTCCATCTCCTGATGGATTTTCAAATAATTCAGAATCTTTCTTGAATTCAGCTGTCTCGTATGTTGAAAGGTTACAAAAGATCAGTATGACGCATGCGTATATTAATAAAATCAACATTAATTATATGCATCACCAATTATGGAGCCATGTTCAGAACTCTTTCTTAAGTCTTGTGATACAGCAGCCCCGACCGAATCTGGTCCAGTTGCAACATTTGATGATGACGATGAATGAGGGCCACCAGACAATGAAGTATGACCAGATCCTGCTGCCGGCTCACCAGTATCACATTTGCAATTACTTTCTAGCTTGACTCCCTGTTCAACTTTGCTAGGAGGATTTTTTAGATCAGGAGGGATATCATTTGATGTTTGCTGATTTATTTCCTTCTTAGGTGGATCACCAAATAAAATTGAAGGTTTCCTCTCAACTTGATCAGGATATGGAACAATGTGATCATCACTTTCCCCAGTCTCCACCCATATGATGTTTGTTAACTGAAACACAGCAGAATAAGAAGAAATGTAAGACCCCAATTTACATAGTTGTGAGTGAGTAAGTGATATACTGGCAGGATACAGAAGATGCAATTTAAATTTATAACTACAAAATCCTTAAAAGTCCTAATCCCGCAATTTTAGTCTACTGTAAATCCTTCATCATTCAACACAACATTGGTTTACAAAGCAGCTAGGCCTACTAAAAGAACCAGGTTTTCACACACTGTTATCCACTGGAGATATCACTGTCCATGTTGTAAATAAGCTTCTTGTCAATATATTTTAATCTTTGACTCTTGACTGCTCGCATTGCTCCGACCACCAATGGCATTTCCCAAAAAGAAGCCTTGACCCTGGTGCTGTATTTAGTGATCTTCTCCCCTGATGCAAAATTAGCCACCACAGCTGCTCTCTGGCATTGACTTAAATGAGCATTGGCCAATATGAGCTCAAAAGCACACGTTTTTTTTTGAAAAGCAACATAGGAGCCTTTTCAAAAATTTATTCACAATGTTCATATCCAAAAAAACAACCAATTAAAATCCCTTGAGCTTCCTCTCATTTATCTCTATATTGACGAATACCAGAAGAGTATAAAACTTGTATAAACCACGGATTTTGACCTCTATATACATCGGCAAATTAGCATTATTTCGAAAAGGCTTATAAGGGAACGAAAGTGTTACTGAGTTGCCGTTTGGTACTTCCAACTAAGCCTATCACAGAAATAGAAAGTACCCAATTCCCTACCCATTAAAGGCTAATATCCTATTAGAGGCATAAAAAAACAGTTTATTCAAGCCTAAGTAGATCACTTCTAGGCAGGCTCAACTTAACACTACAATCTGACATTAAAACCCAAATTATGTGAATCCTATACATGATCAGAATTTACACATATTTTCGTTCTACGATGTCTCCCGTGCATAATATAGGAACACTACTTCAATTCTCAAAACACAACCTCCGAAAATCCACCCCTAAGCAATGCTATAAAATTAAGATATCGACCAAATTACAGAATTTATTATGCAAACAAAGGACAGCAAGCAATAACGTACCTCCTCGTCGTTCCAATCAAACATAGCTAGAAAACAAAGTGAAAATCGAATCTCCAAGTGCAAGCGAGCGCAAAGTCGGGAGGTGCAGCTTCAAATGTAGCTTAAACATCGCCAACTCCTTTCCAAACTCCGTCCAGAAAAAAACGGTTAACCGGGAAAATAGGGAGCATTAATCAGCAAAACCACCGATAATCAACCCGTCGGAACGGTAAAAAAAGGATACGAATATGCTCGATTGCTTGCGACGGCGAATACAGAGACAGTCGAAGAAACAACAAGGAAGCGATACTTCGAGATAGCTAGAAAGAGTGCTGCAGAGCGAGCGACAGAGAGAGCGGGGGTGGGGAAGGAGGCAAGTGGGGGTGGGGGTTGATGGTGTGGGCCCCAGGCTCACGTGAGTGGGGTTTTGATTCGAAGGTGGAAATTGAAAACACGTGTGAAGCAGCGTATCTAAAGTGGTGGCTGAGGATACATGGATCTATTTGTGCTTCGCCATTGGTCACATTTCATTTCTGGCCTCAATTTTTCTCAATTTATTTAAATTTCTGGTTAGTTCAGTGAAATAATTTCAAATAATGCCTAATTTCAAAGTATACTCTTATGATAAATAATTTACATTTTGGTTTAATACAAAATGATGTCGTTTTTCGTTTTTTTTTTTCATCTCGACGAAATGAAATGGGATATCATGTAACCAAATCAACCTTAACAATTTTGATTGCTTGAACTTAATTTATTTCGATAACATGGGGATATGGTTTTAAATTAATGAGAAGTGGGCAGCTTTGTGGTTAGGAATAATTGGGGAGTCGTTTTCATTCCAATATATAAAAAGCTCATTTGTATGTACTTGGATTTTAAGATTTAGCCTCCAACTTGTCTAGTGCCATTACACTAGTTATACAATTGCCAAAAATAATAATGTTTTTCTATATCCATAAATCATTATCTCGAATTGGGGTTTATTTGTTTATTTCTTTTTTGAAACAAACATATTTCACACTTACACGTGTTCGCATGACAGCCGCCAAAGAAATAGATTGAGGTCATTTATAAATATTGGATTAAAATTTGGGCTGTTCCAAGCCCACCTAGCAAATGATGGGTCTAGGCCTGATTTCGGGGCCGGTTAGAATCTTTGGGCCGTGATAATACATTAAAAAACCCGGTCCATTACTAGTGCAAATAGCCCAATAGAGATCTTAAAATCATCAAAAGATGCGACGATAATATACTAGAGATTCAGGAACACCATCAATGTAAGATACCTTCATCACCTGCCCTTTCTCTAATCCATAATACCTTGCAATTGCATCACTTTCAAGCATCATAGGAAGCTGCCAAAACACACCAAATTTGACATAGAACAAATATTTTAAGGAAAATCAAACAAAAGAAAATTGTAAATGCATGCAAGAGGGAAAATTTCTTCTCCTTGAGGGCAAAAATAGTTCGAACTGCATATCTTGATTAGTTTAATAGTGTTAAATAACCATAACGATTACCAAAATCCCATACTATACCTTCTTGTCTTCGATTTCATGTTTCTTCAAAAGCTTATCCTTCTCTTGAGGAGACAGAATCTCATACTTGGGCATCAGAAAATGCTTTGCGATGTTAACCAGCAAATCGTTTATCTGAAAAGGGCAGTGGGTTATGAATTATGATATTATAGAAATAGATCTCAAGCACAAATGAGCTTCAACTGCAAATTTGAAGCATTTGTTCACAATCAACAATTACTCGCCTTCTTTCTGTTTGTGTCCTAAAACCATACTAGAAAACTACAGTATGCATGTTATGTAGTTAGAGTTAACTAACCAGAAAAGTCTCCACTTTAACTGGATACTCATCCAAAACCTTCCGAGCATAACAGTTCATCTTGCTTGGCACGATTAGTATCACCTTGTCCAGCATTTCTCTGTTCATGATCTGACACAGTATACCAACTGCGTGTTTTTTCTTGGTCTGGTGAGCTTCACAGAATATGGCTAGAATCTGTACAAAAGAAACAGAACACGCAGGAAAACAGTTTTTATTGCATAATACGCCACAAAGTAGTGATCATACATTACCCTCGTAAAGTTTTTATGAAGTAACCTTCTAAAAGCATTATGCTGCGCAGTGGTACTCGTTTGTCGTAAAATCACAAAACAACAACACAAGCGAGTTGGAGATGAACAGATTGTACATGAATGAGTGTCTCTCCTTAGCTAATCTCATTTTATAGGTTTTATCTACATCTAACTACCTGTCTACCTCTAATAACTACTTTTAACCGCCTAATCTTATTTCTATCATGACACATTAACATATAATCTAATGCTTTCCATTCTTAAACACCTTTGACATTACTCCAGGATAACGGCTAGCACGACTACCAAACCCGTAGAGCAAATGATCGACACAAAACAGATTCACTATTCATCACAATTCACAACTGATTTAAACCAAAACAAAGACCACCTCAAAATTACAAAAAATCGAAACTCTAGCTTAAAATTACAGGAAGCCTAGCAGATATTCAACCAAAAAAGTGAAACGAATCAAACAAAAAACACCACAAATTTCTCCGAAACTTTTGCAGAAATGCATACAGCAGAGAAACACGTACATGTTAGTATAAAAAAAAGTATACATAGGTAGCATATATGATATATAGTTATATACCTTCCGAGAAGAATCGGAGGCGCGGTGAGCGGTGAGGCGCAAGGCGGCGGGATCCGGAGTGTTGCCGAATGCGGCGCGGAAGTCGGCGAGGGACCAGCTGAGCTGCGCCACCACGTCTGGCGCCACGTAGCCCCTGTCTCGGAGCATCTCGATCAGAGTCCGCCGCGCGAAGTAGTAGCGGCGGCTCTCTAGTGTGCCGCCCTCCGCCGAGCTCGTTATTATGCACGCTTTCAGCGTGTCGCTTACTTTTCCTTCTCTCTCCGCTCCGCTCTCCATCTCTCTCTGTATGTGTGTATTTTTGCGTGTGAAAATGGGTTTCAAATATGATAGGACGTACAGAAGATAATCTGTACGGCTAACTAAAGTCGAGTGTAATTAAAGAAAGACATTCTATAACTACGAAAATGCTCACCCGCCCGCGGTGGGCATTTCTTAATGCGCCCGCGGTTGATGTGGCATGCCACGTAAATAAATATTAAAACTTAAATATTTTTTATTAATTATCACTTTCCGACTAGGGTTTATTGGTTAGGGTATAGTTTAATATTATTTAATAAATAATAATAATAAAAATAAAATTAATAAAAAAACGAAAAATATAGTGACTCGTATGATGATGTGTCAATGATGTGACATTGCCACATCAACCGCGGGCGCATTAAGATGTGCCCACCGCGGGCGGTGGAGCGCTACTCTCTATAACTATTCAAAACAATGTTGCACATAAAAGTTAGGTTCTAAATTTGTTCATTTATTAAATGAATTGAATTCGAGTATCGAACGAAGCTCTAATAATTTTTCAAGTTGAACTCAATTCTAATATTATTCGGTTTAAAATGTTCGTAAACATGTTTGAATATAATTTTAACAATCAAGTTTTGAATAATTCATGAACTTTATTAACAAACCCGTTCACGAACCCTAAAAACGAATCAAACTTTGAATATTTTGCAAACAATACATACAAAATAGTTCACAAACTTATCAAATTTATATAATGTGTGTGTATATATATATATATATATATTAACTAAATAATTTAATAAACAAAATTTTTAACAAGTTCACACTCGAATATTTAATGAACTCGAGTCGAGTTCGAATTCGGATTCGAATTTACTATTAAATCGAATAAGAAGCAACTCAAATTCGAGTTTGACAGTATTCAGTTCAATTCGATTGCAGCCCTAAAAGTTGCCGAAATTATTTTCATTATCTTTTTTTTTCCGTATAAAATGTGTAATGTAATTAAAATAAATTGTGCCCTTATTTATGCTTCATTTCTTAATGTTGATGATGAAATTGATTTTGCAAAATCATTTTCTTATAAGTAGATTTTTTTTTTTATTAGGTACTAAAATTATGTAGTATCAGTATTTTATAGAGTAATGAGCAGAATTCGTGACAGTATATTTAGAGGGAAAAATTAAACAAAAAATAAACTCAAGTATAAATGCATGCTTCGTATCATTCATACTAAATTTGCATTCATAGTTTATTTTTGGCAATTTCTTTTGCTATTTTCGAAATTTAAAGTACACTTATTATAGTTACATGTATATTTTGTAATTAAAGAAAAGGGATTGTGCATATTATTTTACAAGTGAATGTTTTAATTTTGCTATAACTGATTCATTTTGATTTTGAAATGAACTATTTCTACATAATAGGAAGCTTGGCTCATAAGACTAAACTAACCAAATATCATATTTTTCAAAAATATGCAAACTTCTCAAGCAAGATGTTAAAAAAATCCATATATTCCAAATTGTGAATTCCAAAAATATCTTCAAACATGATCAAAAAGGTGCCATGCATCATAAAAATACATAATCTTCATGCAAATGTTGCAGGCAACAAAGGTGGTTACAAATGCACACACACATGAGTAACAAAAACCTTTAACAATCATTATGGTTACACGACAAATCAGCTTCAACTCTTCCCAAAATGAGACCAAAATCATAAAGAAAGAAAAAATCACTGAACAGCAAAACAGAAAAGGCACGATGATGATGATGTTCGTATACGCAAATAAACTCTCACTCAGTTACATAGTTCTTTCTACAAGTAAGAAGGCATGAGCATGGGCACATACACAAAACTTTGACGTGTCTTGCTGTCTTTGAGGGTTATGCACTTTGTCACGGCAAAGCATGACCACAGAATTTTCCGAAGTTTATAATCCTCTGAGGTATTTACTCCTCCCCTACTGAATCAGTTGTTTTCATCAAAGAATCTAATACAAGAAGATCAGCTCTTTCCCATCCTTGCTTTGATTTGATACTTCTCCCAATCTGCTAAGTTTAGGATTCCAGTGGCAAAAAGTAAGTATATTATATGAACCAGGATACTTTTACTAGATATTATTCACCTAGTTAAATTAGTTTGACTAGTTAACAAAGCATCTAAGACATACCGACATGATTCAGAAACATTAGTAAGAAGTGAACTTCAAGAAGCTGATTTCCTTCGCACTACTAAATCGTCTGGAGAGTAAAAATCAGCAATGAGCCGGTATATGTATGAAGGATTGTGACCACCACTGCATACAAACAAGTTGTTGGTGAGAAGTTTATGTATTGTTCAAATTGGATAAGTAATTCAAGATATGTAACCATGTTACTGAACTTACTTTTCAGTAACAAACAAGCTAACAAGATCCGGTGGCACATAATCAAATGCAGGATTCACGACATGTATAAGTGGCGAACCAGTACCACTTCCAAAATCCAAACAATCTGAGAATTCTCCGAAATCCAGCAGCTCAGATGGAGACTTCAGTTCATTCAATAGGACCTCTGGGTTGTGAGGATATAAAGGGCATAACTGCATAATTAGACCCCAAAAAAAAACGGTCAAAAGGCTTGTAGAAATATAAAATCATAATTCCTGAAATTTCCATGCATGAGAAGTGAAAGAAGAAACAATAAGGTATGGAGATCCTACAACACAATACCTTATGAACCCCAGCGAGAACAACAAAAGGGACAGCATGCCTTTTAGCCGCTAGGGAAACCATATTCAATCCAACAGGAGCTATGATACCACCATTAGCCATGACAGCATGAGCTCCTACTATAACCTTTAAATAAAAGATTTTCCCCAATCAAATGAAAAATAATAGATACACAAAAAGTTTATGAAATCATCATATGTACCATATTGACACGGGAAATCATGGCAAAAACTGCAGAATCAGTAATAACTGTAGTTTGTAGGCCATTGGCAGCCAGTTCTTTTGCAAAAGCATGCCCTTGATATCTGATCAGATAACAACATAAAATACATTTAAAAATATGGTATTTGCAGAGGCAAACTTCATTTAATTGCCTAGAGCGAATAACTATTGCAGGGGCAGTCAATTTTAAAATATTCAACCTTGGAGCACCTTCCACAACAACTACACGGAATGACCTCTTTTTTTCCTTTGCAGCAAGTAGAAACTCTTTTACTGTTTGTGAACTGCCCAGCGTTAAGATCATCTCACTGTAACAGGGCAGGGGGTGAAAAACTTGAGCAAATAGTAGATAAAGATATTAAATGTAACAACTAAAACATTGCAGGAGAAAACAGAAAAGATGGATTCTGATTGGCATCCTCCATTATAAGATAAGCATATTAAGATTGACATGACATTCCAATCATATGAATCAAAGTTTAATATAGAGTTTGCAAGGAGAAATCATGAGTGGATAGAAAATAATTTCTCTGCGATTTCACACCTATACATTAATTATGCAACAGACATATTCTTTGCTTAAACATATTGAAGCACCATAAAAGCATCACAAATATATACCCGTCCCCCAACTACATACAGTGGAATAGATTAAATGTAAGAATGTAGTGAGTGTACAGGAATATGAATGCATACTTGTGATGTATATGTTCCACTGCTTGTTCAGCAATCTCTTCATGACAAGTGGCGATTTCTTGAATTAGTTCATTAACTGCCTCAATAACATTGTGTTTCAATTTCCGTGTCGCTGAGTTTTTATCAGCAGCTGGAAGGAACAAATAATAGATAAGAATTTCGAAAGCAATACTCTCTTCATATAATTTGCAAAGGACTATTTACATATAACATATTAACAATAATCTTTAAAAAATTATATAATATTTCTTGCAAATGAAAGTGCACAATCATATGCAATCAGAGTGAAAGGTTATACATTTGCTTTTTCCTTCAGAATCGCCTCCGGAAGAAGAGGTATGAGGAGCTGCTGCTGAGTGAGGTATGTCCTCAAGTAGAGTCTGCAATGAAGGTGGCCTTAGAGCATTTCTTGCAGCAGCAGCTACAGCAGTAGCTGAAAGAACTGGATGATCATATTCCTCATTGCCGTCATCATCATCACTTTCAGGTGCCAAATTTAACCCACCAACAGCAGCAGTAGTAAGAGAAAGATCTTCTTCACGTATGATATGTAGAACACGGCGGACGACATTGCCAACAGCCAATTCTGCAACCAAGACCGCTCAACACCATCAAGCTACAAACAATGAAAGTATTCTTATGGAAAAACAATTGCTTGATGTTGGAATAGCCAAATAGAACTTTTCATGTCCGCTAGGGAACAAGAAGTACTGCTTAGTGTTCGAATAACCATATAGAGATTATTTTGTAATCCACAGTAAACAATATGAACAGCTTGGTGTTTGATATGTAATCCACAACAACTGCTTGAATAATCAAACATAACTTCCCTTGCAATTTGCAAGCAACAACAGGGATTCATGACATGGAAAGAGGATCTCCTAGAAAAGCTGTATAAGCAGGCATCATATGGTCATAAGTCATAACAATTAACTTAAGATAGAACATATATGGTTCTTCATGATCGAGTATTACTTCAATTTATCAACTATTACATAGTCGAAATAAGCTATCACTTCCTGCTTGTCTGGTTCACATTATACTTTTTCAAGATACAAAATTTAAGTATCCTCGTACCAACAACTGAATTATGCAGGCCCGCTCTATGAGCGTCAAAACCCCACAGTCCAAGTAGATACAACAGTAGTCCCAAAAAACAAAATTTTCAGATAAAAAGGGGAAGAAAAGCAAAAATCTGAGTGATAAATTACCAAGTAGCAAAATGGATTAGACGTACCAACAGGTTTAGCAGCGATGAGCTTCTCCCCTACCGCCTTCACGGCGTCAATGAGAGCCCCAGCTTGGTTACGATGCGGCAGCCTCTGCTGAGATATGAATGAACGGAGCAATTCCGCCGTCAGCTTCGCCGTCGTCTTCGACCCCTCGATTTGGCTGCAAGAATCAAATCGAACAACAAATTAAACACAACAACACAACTGTATCGGGGGAAAGCATCCCAGTCCTATTCAATTTTCGCCAATACCGTTTGTTGAGCTTGACTATGAACTCATTCACGAGGGAATGCACGTCCGGCATGATTCTATCGGGTATGCTGACACCCCAGAAAATAAAGAAACAATTAACGCGCTTGCTGAATTGGGGAAGATTTAGGGATTTAGGGTTTATTGAATTGAATCAAAAGCTTGCCTCTCGATTTTACGTTCGGATTTAAGGGCTTAGCTCCGCGAGGGGAGAGAGGGGTGTTGAAGAAGGTGGTGATGATGACTGTGTGAGGTTTCACTTTCAAAGGGTTTATCGGTCGGGTCGGGTCGGGTTGGGTGACGGGTTGCACCGTTTGGGCGATTAACGAGAAGGTATGGTGAAATTGCAATTTGACCCTTGTATTAATTAAATATTAAATAAATGCCCAAAACAAATTTGCTATCACTGTCACAGTGTAAAACCCTCACTATCTTCACACAGTCACACACTAGTCTCTACTATACCCGCTACAGTGCTACTACAATGGCTTCCCCTCCGCCGCAATCCATGGAGTCGCTAATCCTTCAGCTCCACGACATCGCCGCAGTCAAGTTCGGCAACTTCAAGCTCAAATCCGGCATCTCCTCCCCAATCTACATCGACCTCCGCCTCATCGTCTCCTACCCTTCCCTGCTCAGTCAAATCTCCCAGACAATCGCCGCCACCGTCCCTTCCTCCTCCCGCTACGACGTCGTCTGCGGTGTCCCTTATACCGCCCTCCCCATCGCCACCTGCATCTCCGTCTCTTCCAACATCCCCATGCTTATGCGCCGCAAGGAGGTCAAGGACTACGGCACCGCCAAGGCTATTGAGGGGGCGTTTGAGCATAATCAAGTCTGTCTCATTGTTGAGGACCTCGTTACTAGCGGCGCTTCCGTCCTTGAGACGGCGGCGCCGCTCCGCTCCGCCGGGCTGAAAGTCACGGACGCCGTGGTCATGATTGATAGGTGAGTACTCGTGAACGAGTGGTTCCGCGAAACTGAACTGTTTTTGTATAAATATTTAATCTAATGTTGTTTCGCGCTATTATCTTCCGGCTGCATGCACGATTGTTTAGTAAGATAGCTTTAATCTAAGTTCAAATTACTTCCTTTTTTCATATACTTCTGCATATTTTGATTGAAGTGTTGGATGTTATGCTGCCTGCGTTCGATGTCTTGAAGTGTTGCAGGATTGAGGCTGGGTTCCAATTTGGGTTAGGAAAATCCGGTAGGGAGTTGTATGGCGTGCCAAATATATGGAAGCACCAATTCCTTGAATTGCTTAATCTTTGTCACTTCTCAATGAATAGCGTGTGTTCTGGTTTTGTAATTTTGTTCGTTTTGTTGAAATAGTAGGCCAATAGGGCAAAGAGGAAATCTTTCATCTGTTTCTCGAAAATATAACTGATGGAGCACAGTATGTGAAGTATAATGTGTACTCTGAGCAACCACTATGGATTAATTAAAGCTATATATATGCCAAGTTTCATGCTTTAATATATACATGCAAATTGTGCTTAACTTATTTCAGCAAGCACCACGAGATGGGCAGGGGAATCGGGAGGACTGATAACCCCAAAAATCTCACATTAGTTATACATGTATGCATGTACTGTGTATATTTGTGTTGGGGTGTGTCATGTTTGCTTATAGACTTGATAGTTTTATTTGCCTTTTACCTCTACTTGATGCGTTTTTTCTCCACTTGTCTTTCACACGCTCTGTTGCTTCTTGTTCTAAAAGATTTTCTTTTAAATTCTTCTTTCCCTTGCTTCTACCTAGAGAACAGGGGGGAAGGGAAAATTTGGCACAAAATGGGATCACCCTTCACGCAATGGTGAAGCTGACTGAAATGGTGAGGATACTGAAGGAGAAGGGGCGAGTGTCAGAGGAGACAGAAAAGATGGTCATGAAGTTCTTGGAGGAAAATCGAAAAGTATCAGTTCCCTCAGCATCAGTAGCTGACAAGAAGTTGAAAGTCAGACTTCCATTTGAAGAGAGGGCAAAGATGGCAAAGAATCCTACAGGAAGGAAGTTGTTTGAGATTATGAAGAAGAAAGAATCTAACTTGTGCTTGGCTGCCGATGTTGCTACTGCTGCTGAGTTGCTTGCTATTGCGGACAAGGTAAAGGAATATAAAGTATTCAGTAACAGTTGTAAGCATTCATACTATTTATAAGTTTTCTAAGAATTAGAAGCTATATTGCAGGCATCATTCATTTTAGTGCTTTCTTATGGAATTACTTGAGGTTGTAAAAAATAGATAATGCCTGTAGTGTGAACAAGGCCATCTATTTCTATGTTTGTGTGTCTGTGTCTCACTCGCCTTTTTGTTGGGTACTTCTGCAGGTTGGGCCTGAAATCTGCATGTTGAAAACCCATGTCGATATATTACCTGATTTCACTCCTGATTTTGGATCTAAACTTCGCTCGGTATATATCCCGTTCTCTAATTGTTATTGTTACACTTAGCGTATTAACTCTAGCTATGACTTATATAGTTCCTTGAGATTCTGCAAGTACTTTAAATTTTGGGAACAACTAATTCTGCGTTTATTTTCTGAAGATTGCAGACAAACATAACTTCTTAATCTTTGAAGACCGTAAGTTTGCTGACATTGGCAACACGGTCACCATGCAGTACGAAAGGTAAGAAGTTTCTCTTCCTTTGCTGCTGTTGCCTCTTAAGCTTTTGTTAAGATTTTTCATTTGGTTTGCACAGCGGTATCTTCCGTATACTGGACTGGGCAGATATAGTAAATGCTCATATCATTTCAGGGCCTGCTATTGTGGATGGCCTAAAACTAAAGGTGCACATTTTCTTTCGTTTTGCTTTAACATTAGATGCTATTACGTTAATCCATATCTAATATGACATTTACAACTTGATAGGGTTTACCAAGAGGCAGAGGTCTGCTGCTGCTTGCTGAAATGAGTTCCTCCGGTAATCTTGCCAAGGGCGAATACACAGCTGCAGCCGTGAAAATTGCTGAAGATCATCCAGATTTCGTCATTGGCTTCATATCCGTCAACCCAGCTTCATGGCCTGCTGGACCAGGAAATCCAGCCCTTATCCACGCAACCCCCGGTGTCCAATTGGTCAAAGGTGGAGACGATTTGGGTCAACAGTACAACACTCCACACTCTGTAAGCATCATTTGGTTTTATCATAACAAGCTATCTACTATTTTCCTATTCCTAGATAAAGAAAAATGTTCCCTTCCAGGTTATTACGGAAAGAGGCAGCGACGTGATTATCGTTGGACGTGGAATCATAAAGGCCGCAAACCCTGCCGATGCAGCTAAGGAGTACCGGGTTCAAGGATGGGATGCATATTTGGTAAAATGCAAGTAGTAAGGCTTCTTCTTTCGACTTGTAATGCCTCTCAGTTTGATTTTGATGGTGAGCTAGTTTATGAAGCACACAAGAAAATTAGGCTGCCATTTCAAATTTTGAGAAAAAGTATGTTTCTGTATGTGGGATTTTTTATTTAAATATGCATAATGGCTGACTGCAATTTTCTTGATATGCTTATACTATGCTATGATCACATTTTGATGGTCAATAGTATGTACATTTATCGTTTCTAACCTATTGACTTATTTAGAAAGGTACAGACCAAGCAGTTTGTTGTAGTTGGGTATGTATTTATAGAGTTATTAAAAGTCGGTAGAATATTATGGGTTTTATTTTTCTTTTTATTGGTTAAGAAATTGACCACTACTTTATCCGGTAATGGCCGACGAAATTGAATTTTTGTACGTGTGGGTCAACCCAATAATAAATAACTAAGTAACAATTACTATACTTTATAACATGATCATTTAATAGTAGGCTAACCTTATAAGCCAAGCGAATTCATTTATTTTCACTAAACAGTTATATTGTTTAATGACCACAGCTCACCCGCCCGCAACTACGTGTTCACAATTGATATGGTTTATTATAATTTTTAATTTTTCTTTTTTTTTTTTACTATTTTGTATTGAATAATTTTAAATTATATCATGATTAATAAATTTCATTCGAAAAGTTATAATTAATAATTTTTTTATTAAAAATGCAATATTTATTTTCGAATATGTCACATCGTTATCGGCGTATTAATTACATCCGCTACTGAGAGATAGAACATTTTTTTTGTTTAATATAAATGTGTGAATTGTGATGAACATATATAACCCGGTTTTTTTAATCTAGCTCATGTGAATTGTGATGTGTCAACGATGTTATAAAGTACAACATAGTTTATTATTTTGGTTTTTACTCGATCTTGGAATTTTCTTTTTCTTTTTGAGATTATTATCCATATCATAAACATTGATTTATTAGGTCAGATTAGGATAATATTACTTTAGAATAATATAAAACCCAAAAAAAATGTTGGAGGATTGTCCGATAAAATCCAAAACATAAAACTCTAAATTTTAATTAAAATATCTACTCCAATGATTAAAAATACAAAATCGCGATTCTCACCAAAAGTCAATCTTGGCTCATTCGTGGTTTTAAAAATATTATAAAGTATACTTGTTACTCCATTTATTAGATTATTATCTTTAAAAATCCTTGATAAATTAAGTTAATTACTAAACAAATAATCACTTTCTCCCAAAAAGACAGAAGGCACCACGTTATTCCACGCGCTCAAACTGCGCCTTTGATACAACATACTCCAGTTATCTTCTCGGTGTCCTAAAATGGCCAACCACCATCAAAGTTTCTCCCCCAACTTCCTTTCTTGATTATATTATTAGTAAACAATACATCACCATCCTTCACTTCCTGCCTGCATTTGCTGCCTTCCCATTTCACAAAAATCCCAATTCAATCACCAATCCTCTGATCATTCTGTTCTCACGAAAATTTTAAAAAAATCTGACATATATCTGTTTTTTCATCTCCATATATAAAAAGGTTGCAACTTGGCATATATTTAATTCCATGCAACTACTTCTGGTGATCAACGTGTGCCCAAGTTTACCAATGATCTAATCATCGACAGGAACCCAACTTCCTATCACCGTATGATATATCCCTTTATTTTGGTTTAGCTATTTCTTTTTTTCTTGAATGTAAGTTGATTTCTTTGTATCTGTGCAGGAGAAGATAGGGCAATATGGTTTCCTTATGATATTGAAGCATTTTCGTGATTTGGGTTTGAATTTTCTGAGGTTCAAATGTCTGTTGAACATGAAAATGAGGAGACTGAAGCTGGTATGATTTGATTTTATAATCTTTGTTTAAATTTGACTTAATTGTTTCCTGTGGTTTGAAGCAGCTTATATGGTGTGGGCTATTGTTGTTGATGATGTATGGGATTTGAACTGATAAAGGAATGGATTTAGAAATTGCAAGCTTGCTCTAATTTCATGGGTTATGGTCAATTCCTGGAGAAGAGATTCTTGGTGGATTATTATTTATTATTAGTGTAAATATCATTTTTTGGAGATGGGATGATTTTAGGGTACATTAGGAGTGAGCTTTGTCTGAATGGCTTGGTTTGGTTTGGTGTTTTGTTTTTCTACTGCATTCATTCACTTGTGTAATTGAGGACTGTTGTAGAACTTGTTAAAACTCTGAATGTAATGCTTCTTAAAGTACTTCTGTAGTTCTGTTTTGATGTATGTTAGAAACATGAGTTTGTTCTGACAAATCACAATATATGTGGACAACAGTAGCAGGTTCTTGTCTTTACGACCTCCTAAAATTGGAAACCTGGGATGACAGTCCAAGAAAGTCACAACTTTCTTCTCCCAGTAAGTTCTTGCTCTCTAGTTCTTTTATCGTCAATCAATCACTCAAGTTCCATAGTAATCAGTCTTTGAATGCAGTGTTCCTATAGCCCTTGTTACAAGTGTTCCCAATGTTTCTAACTTTCTACCTATTGCCTCGAATTTGAAATCTAACAAGTAAAAGAGCATCCTTAGAAAAGAACAATGCTCTTCTTTGAGCAATGCAGTTATTGATGTTAGTACTTTGTAGTAACAAATGCTCTTTATTAAATGTATTTGGAAGATTGGAGATGACTTTAAGGGAAGCTTAATGGATTTTCAGACACATCTCAGTCAATTAACTATTGAAAATTCTTCCTATCATTAGAAAAGGCAAAAACTAGACATGTATATGCAAATGGTGGCATGCAGCTTGTAGAGTTTGATCAATTGATTTTACTTATTTTAGGTGCAAAAGAGAGGCTGGAGACTGTATTAACCGAAGCTGGCAATGATTTCTGTGCCGATTGTGGATCTCCGGATCCAAAATGGGTGTAAGTCTCGAAAATTATTTATTTTATCAGTAGATGATTCAGTCATGTTTTTGCAATGTTGAGGTAGTTGTAGATACATAGAAGGTAGATACGAATGTTTTTCTGTTTTGAAGCTGTCTTAGGTTCACTCTAGGTAGGGATCCTTTTCCTTTATTCCACATGTGAATCGAAAGAGATAATTCTTTCTATCGAGCTAATCGAGTTGCCATGTATATATATTTCTCTACTGTCATGCTTCTCTTCCTCTGTAATTCCATTCTCTCGTGACCAGATCTCTGACCATTGGAGCATTCATATGTATAAAGTGCTCTGGTGTACATAGAAGCCTCGGAGTGCATATAACAAAGGTCAGGAACTCGTGAATCCTCCCAACGGGATATAAGTATCGTTAAATCCTCCACACAAGAATCGATAGATGCATGCACGAATGGATCCCAATAATTCTTTCGTGTGGACCTTGTAGGTTTTTTCTGTGAAGCTTGATGAGTGGACGGACGAGCAAGTTGATGCCCTGATAGAAATGGGAGGAAACAATGCTGTGAACTTCAAGTACGAAACCAACATTCCCGAAGATTACAGCAAACCAAAACCAGATGCATCCGCAGAGGAACGTGCCGATTTCATAAGGTAGTGACACTAACAACACCTTGTTTGAGATTCCTATCTTTCCAAAATGGGGTTTGTTTGTTTGTTTTTTTTTTTTACAAATTTTCTGAATTTAGAACCTATTCTTGTGGGTGTGTGCTCAGGAGAAAATATGAGCTTCAACAATTTGTGAACAGTGAATTACCAACGTGTTGCCCTTTTCCATCATCAGCGGCTCCAGCTTCCCATAGCCGTTCTTCGAGTTGTCCGTCTCAACCGGGATCTGAGAACAAAAAACACTACAAGAAACAAGGTACTACACGCATGCACGGCCTAGGGAACGCGTTCCGGTATAGCTGGAGACGAGACCACAAGGCGACCAAGAAAACCATAAACAACTCAATGGTAATAGTTTGAGCACAATATTGAATTTTCATGTCAATAGTTTTTGTTCTGTGAGATGAAATGTTTTTACCTTCCTTTCTTAATTACAATAGGCAGGTATGGTTGAATTCGTAGGATTGATTAACGTTAACATCGTGAGAGGTACAGACCTAGCCGTGCGGGATATGGTTTCTAGCGACCCCTACGTCGTCCTCAACCTTGGGAATCAAGTAAAATCATTATCCTTCACTCCTATCATCGTCTCCTATAACAGTTAGTAAAAAAGTACTAGTTCTAACTTCTCGTCTCCCCGTCTTGCAGTCTATGAAGACACGAGTCATAAAAAATAACCTCAACCCGATTTGGAACGAGAAGCTAATGCTGTCAATCCCAGAAGATATTCCTCCCCTTAAACTGGTAAGTAAATCTTTATGTGTAACACATAAATTTTACTTGCTGATGCATAGTTTCATGCTACCGAACGATCTATTGTGTGTAGCTAGTATACGACAAGGATACCTTCTCGACAGACGATTTCATGGGGAGCGCGGAGATTGATATCCAACCGCTTCTCTCTGCAGCAAAAGCAACGGAATATTCCTCCATTAGTGAGCCGATGCAGCTGGGGACTTGGAAAGCAAGCAAAGAGGAGAACACCCTGGTTAAAGATGGCGCCATCGTGCTAGAGGACGGTAAGGTAAAGCAAGAAATCGCGATTAGGTTGCAGAATGTGGAGAGGGGGATCTTGGAGATTGAGCTTGAATGCGTTCCTCTGACTCAATAGCCCTCCATCCTAGCTTCTCCGATTAGTCGATGACGACAGCATTATATATATATATATCAAGAAAGAGGCATGTAATTGTAGCTTAGCAAAGTTTCTCAACTCAAGAAAGTGTATGTGCTC
The DNA here is from genome assembly GCA_026898415.1 of Leonotis leonurus. Lineage (NCBI taxonomy): Eukaryota > Viridiplantae > Streptophyta > Magnoliopsida > Lamiales > Lamiaceae > Leonotis > Leonotis leonurus. Next base: position 634,031 of record JAPKLX010000017.1, read on the forward strand.
CATTGTCTGTAGTTATAGAGAACTAGTGTAATGGAATGGCCTTTTCCACCTCAGAGAATTTTGTATGTGCTGTAGAATCACACCTATTTCTTGTACTTGTACCAGTGAGAAAGAATTAGTCTCTTCAACATTGTGTATAGTTTGTGCAAAATTTTAAATCTTGGTGACTTGATTTATTTTGTGTACTTTTCTTGAGATATGTCCTTTTTTACTACATTTGAGACAAAAAGTGGTTCTTGTTTGTCTGTTTATATTCTTTTCCTTCCTCATTGGAGTGATTGGACTGCCTTAGATTCTTGAATCATGGAAAACACACTTGAACTAAGGAACTAAAGAATATTAGATGTACAAGAAATGAGTGCACAAACTCCATATTATAATCAACCCATAATTTGTAACATTACACTATATATGTAATGCAGTTTAACAGAGGACATTGAAATCATCAAGCATGGTCCAAATATAAACCATTTTTATAATCCAAGTGTGCTTTCTTGAATAAAGATAGTTTTGCCAGTGGTCCTGAAAGAGAAACTATAAATACACAACAAACTGCCAAACCAACAATACATACTCTTAACACTTAAATATTTCCTAAGTCAATTTTGACTTTGTATAAAATTAAGGATCACATATGCTCCATAGCAATCTTACTCTGGTGCAAGAATAGTATTCAAACCTCAAGAAAAAATGAAACAACATCAAGAAATGACATATAGAACCAGAAACTAATCATCTTAAGTGTGCTGGTTCCAGTTCCAATATGAATGACAACCCAAACTGCATGGAATCACCCATTTTTTTACCTCCATTAATGGAGCTTTAAATTTCGAGCTCAGTATTGAAAAACACAAGCTTTCAACAGTGAGCAAACATAATATATTACTCCTCACTCCTCAGTTAACAGAAGCAACAACTATCTGCATTATCATTCTGAGCAGTCTCCAAATCATAAAGACACACACAATGCACTACTGTTTGAAGAAATATCAATTGTATGAGGATATGAATCAGAGCTCCTCAGAAACTTCAACTATCTGCATCATCATTTTGAGCAGTATCCTCAATCTTAAACACCCACATATATATACACCGAAGGCACCGCTTTTTGAAGATATATCTGTATTCGATCATTCTTGAAATAACCAGAAGTCATCCATCAACATTATTGTATTGATCAATACAATTTATAGTTACATTAGGCAATGTCGTTAGCTGCAAAGAATATGAAGCAGCATATGGGCCACCATGGCCTCAAAACAACATGAACAGAAACAAAAACGAGGCGAATAACCTATATTCACCTAAATTTACAAGGCAACTAGTATATACAGAGCCGATCTCTTCAGCACCTCACATCTCATAAGCAATGAGTTACGAGTTATATAATTCATCACAAGAAAAATAAAAAAGCAAGCATTAATGTCCTAATAAGAATTAGAAAATCCACTCACATTCAGGAACAGCAGAGAGGGCACCTAACCAAACCGTTCTCGTTGCACTCGGTGCACCTCTTGCGCTGCTCATCATCTTCGTCGAACACTTTTCGGCTGCCATTGCAGTTGGCGCAGGGCACGAACCTCATATCATCGCACCCCTCGCAAGGCAACGCTGGCCTTGATGGTAGCCCCTTGATCAGGCGGAGAAGCTCACCGGCCTCCACCAACTGCCGTATCACGTCGGCGCCGCCGATGTACTTTCCCTTGATGAACACCTGCGGAAGACTGATGCGATTCTCGCCTAAAACCCTCTGCAATTCCTTCCTGTAGGCGACGTCCATTGATATATCCCTCTCGTCGATACTCACGCGAAGCCCTCGGAAAATCATGCGTATGTTGTGGCAGTCCTGAAAGGTTTTCCGGATCCCCCGGAGGCTGGTGTGGTAGATCACGACTCTGTCCTCGGTGCCGGGGAGCCGGAAAGGGGAATCGGAGACGGGGAAGGGGACCGATTTGGGTGCGAAATTCGACGCGTCCGGCGCCGTGAGGAGAATTTTCGACGGCTTTAATGGCGGCGGCGATGATGGCGGTTTAGGGGATTCGAAAATTGAGCACAATTTCCTGACTTTCCCCTTGAGTGAGTTCCCGGCGGAGACCATCGACACAAACGGAGAGCTGTAGAGGCTCTTGATCGAGCCGCGCCGCTGCAACGCGGGGGTGTTGTAGAGGTCGTAGAGGGGCTTTGTGGCAACTCCATCTTCCGCCACCCCCACCGCCGCGGGTGACGAAGAATTGAATGTCACCGACCGATTGAAGTAGGACGATAAACCATGCTCCCGAACTTCATCAGGCGATTCCGTTCCTCCTTCCATTCCTTGAATTCGATTTTTGCAATCGGCCATGAAACAAAAAGTCGGAAGAATTAGGCGGAGGCGTGAATTGTAAGTCAATTGTAGAGAAAGAGAAATTAGTGATTGGAAATGGGTGAGGAGAAAAGAGGGAGCTTTTTGAAAAGCTCGAGAGAGAGAGAGGTAGCGTCGCTTTCAACTGTACCGAGAGAGAGAGGAAGAAGAAGAAGAAGAAGATTACTGTTATATGCTTTGTCAAGACAGTTAAGCTCTCCTTTTCCCCTCTTTTATTATTATATTTATCAATACACAAATTTAATAGTAGCAATTATTATTATTATTATTAAGTTTTTAACACGTAAATTCATTATCTAACAATTTAATTCCAAACTGAGCTAAATACAAATATAACCCCATAAATTGCCTTATAAAATAATTACAGTCCAAATTTATTTTCTTACAATATTCGACACCCGATTTACAATATTACATTCATGTTAAAATTAATTACATTTATCAAAAGTTAATTTACGCTACACTTGTTTTTTTAGTGATTTTGGATTTGCATAAATCAAAAGATTACAATAATTTGACTTCCTACAGTTGAGTTGAGCTAACTAATGCTGTCACATTTATTTTTTCACTATTAATTAATCACTTTCCTAACTAATGAAAATAACGTTCAACTTTTTTAGTTAGTGTCGGTAATTTAGTGTCTGCATATTAGTTTTATCTTTCCAATATTACTATACTATTTACTTGTATAGTAAATATGCAAGTAATATTGAATTGTGAATACTGATAAATGCAAAAATCCACCATTAATGTAAACTGTCGGTGAATTGTGGGAATGTGGTTATTATAAGGAAACTGGAGATTTTCTCAATAAAATATTTTTAATTAATGCATTAATCATATTCATACATGTTATTTCTCCGTCTTCCTAAAAATAATCACGTAAAATGGCCACTTTATAAAAAATTACCTTTAAAATACTAAAAAAACTAACACATAATATTTTATTTTTTAGTCTCCATGCATGCTTTTAGAGACGTTCATAGTTAGATTTGGAATCGAACCGCCGGTTCACGATTCTGAATTTTTGGAACCAGAATCGAATCGTAGTTGTGGCGATTCATGGTTTGGAACCGAACTGTGTAGGACGGTTCCAAGCCGCCGGTTATAGTTTCGGACTGTCTAAAAAATTAATGCTAATATATTTAAATTTTTGAAATTTTAATTATATACCAATACATACCATCATTTAATTTTATATCACATAATTATCTTTTTAATGTAATACTATAATTACTAGGTAAATATTTATTTTAATTTAGTGTTAATTATATATAATACCCATATAATAATATATTAATAATGAAATAAATATATTTTGATGTGTTATTTTGTCATGAATGCTTAAATTGAATAACACATTTGTTTTATACATTTTTGGTCTCTTTTCTCTCGTGTTTTGGATTATTATTTATCGATCAAGTTGATGCTTGGGTCCTCTTTATGTTACATTGTAGGTAAAGATTGTCATAAAAGAGTTAACGAGGCTCGAGAAAGAAACGAGACCAAAAGACGAAGAAAAGGGCAAAATGTGCACCTTGGTCGAAGCATGGAAGAAGGCAGCGCTGGGGGTCAGCGGTCAGCGGTCGCTGACCCCCCAGCGACCGCTGGCCCAAGACAGAACTGGGGGCCAGCGGTCGCTAGCCCCCTAGCGCTCGCTAGGTGCGGGCAGAACTGGGGGCCAGCGGTCGCTGACCCCCCAGCGACCGCTGACCCTGCACGCTGGCCAAGACAGAACTTTGGGGTAGCGCTCGCTACCCCCTAGCGAGCGCTACCCCTTGGCGCTGGATGACTCATCAGAGAGCCAAGCTAGCGAGCGCTACCCCCTAGCGCTCGCTAGCTCGACGGGATTTTCTTTCTCTTATTTAAACCTCCTCCGCGTGATTTTCAGATGGACACTCTGCTACCAGTTTCTACTTCACGTTTTTATTTTCTAGTCTAGGGTTTAGACCACGAGAGAAAACACTGTTAGTCTAGTTTTTATTTCATTATTCGTTCATTTCAATTCAAGTTGTGGATTCGTTCGTGATTCAAACCCGGAGTACTTTAATGCATTATCTTTCCTTTCAATTCGTGAGTTCTTTTACTGCTTTCTTTAATGCTTTATGAATTATTTTCTTCTTGTTCTGCTTTTGATTAATTTCCAATTCTTTATCCAAACCTTTTCAATTATGTTAATTAATCGATTCAAAGCATGTTTAAATTCAGTTTCTTTAATTCTTCGTTCTTAGATTTAGGATTTAATTGCTTTCTTAATTCTTGCCTAGGTAATTCGTATTTTAAATTCTTTATTTTAATTCGCCTAGATAGATTAATTAGATTAAAAATCCAAAACCTCTCTTTTAATTGCTTTCTGTTCTGCAACATAGATAAAGCCCTGTTTAGCCTTCCTTGAGAATACGACTTAGGATCAACTTACCTTTATACAACGAATTCGTACTCTTGCGAACTAGTTTATTTAATAAACTGTAAGTATATTGGCTGGAAAAATTCCTCGTGCCCAATACTGAATCCCTTTATCGGACAGTGGGTCTGGGCTCAACAACGCTACGTACTACAGTTAAAAATAAGTTGGGAACAACATTAAACACAAATACATTAATGAAATGAAATAAAATAAAATGTTAATCTTCATAAATATAACAATATAAGATGAACACTAATAAAAAGTTAATTATTTTAATTTATAATATTAGAGTTTCATTAGGTTCTCATCTACTTAAGTTTTATTTTATTTAATTATTAATGGATTCATAAGTTTTAATGTGTTATTATGAATTATAAAAAGATTATTATAAAAAATGACTCTTTATAATATAATAAATTAATTAAATTTAATAATAAAATTGTGATACAGTTTCAAATTGACGGTTACGGTTCCGAACTGCCGGTTCACGGTTCTAACCTTCGTCTACACGGTTACGGTTCGAAATCGAACCATCGAGTACGATTACGATTCCCAAAACTGTCGGTTACGGTCTAGTTTTGGTTTGGTTCCGGTTCCTTGAACACCTCTACATGTTCCCTTGTAAAAAAAAAGGAGGGTTAATGACTTACAAATTACTAACTTTTATCAAATATTAGTTTAACAAATAATAAAAAAAATACACTTTAAAAAAATATCAACTTTCAATTGATTATGATTTTAGTTATGAGATTTTATTTTATTAAAAATGAAACTGACATTACATTCTATTTTCGACGTATTTGACAACTATACTATTATCTCCAATCAAAGTCAATTATTATGGCAAATATGTATCCTTGGTACAAGGCGTGAATAATTATATTATAATAATAATAAAAGAAATCATTTTATTAAATGGCTAATTACTCAAAATTGAATTCAAATAATATACAAAAAACGACGACAATAACATAAACCTAATAATAGTCATAGATCTGTGTCCGGCTTGTTTCAACGAAAAATTCAAATTTTGTCGATAATGGGGCCAATTTAAATTTTTGGATACAATAGTTTTAATGTGGGGTTATAATTTATTGTGACAATGAAATAGTCTTTTTTTTTTTAAATTATTCAAATGTGATGACGTGTATAAGGATAAATTGTACTAGTATTATATTTGAAATCGAAATAACATTTAATTGTTTAGGTAAATAAATGACATATTCTCACATTGTCATTTATGAAAATAAACAAATGTTTGTACATGAGTATGAATGACGAATTGCCGATCGAAACTATTAAATAAATATTAAATTATATTTAATCTACGTGTTTGTCATTTATGATGGATTGCAAATTAAATAAATATTAAATTATATTTACGAAACTATTCGATTTCTTGAAGATATTGAATATACATGTAGTAGATTAAATAAAATTTAGGACATAATCAAATATAATTAAAAAAAAATTATTAATATTACGTGGGTAGACCACTATTTTGCTGATATATGATTTAGTGAGTAAATTTTTGCACATATGTGTTTAACGAATACGGTTACCATCCATATATACATATACATAAGAACTAAATAGATATTAAACTATAAGATGAAAATACCGTGTGAATATTAAATTATACTTCCTCTGTCCCACTAATAATGACACATTCAAAAAATAGTAAAAATTATTGATTCAAAAAAGTATGGTCTCTACCACATTTACCACTCCTGCACTGCTTAATACACTCTCTTCAAAAATTTTATGTCATATTTATTAGACAAATATCGAATACTTCGGATAAATTATCATCCCTAGTCACACAGACTAGAAATTTCAAATAACAATATAAACGATAAATTGATTGTCTTGTCCAACCATGTCCATTTCTAAATGGACTTATCCACTTACTGGGCCGATTAATTGGGCCTGGTATGTTTTGAGAACCCTAGTTTCAATTGGGCCCGTTTATAAGCAAAGAAAAAATGTACAAATATAGTAAAAGGTTGTGAATTGTGAATGCTAATTATACTAGTATTATATGGAGTTTGTTAAACGAGATAAGTCAAAATGTACAAATATAGTAAAAGGTTTAGTATTTATTAATTGATATTAAATTTATAAGATATTATAAAATCTTATTAATGATTCAATAAGAAATTAATTGCTCGATAAATATCTTATCTAGATTGAATAGTTTCAAAGAAATGAATAATCCTAATCAATCTAATGTATTTATCATATTTAGTAAACATCCCATTAACTCATATTTTATTATATATTCATCCATAAAAATTGTACTAACTTTGTCCCAATAAACTTGACATAATTTATTATTTTAATACACTCATTTGAATATAAATTGTGTCTTACTGGGACATAGGGAGATAGAGTATTATTTTATTATTTTGTTATTCACGAAAATGTAATTACCCTTTTAGCTATATGTGTGTTTTACGTTTATGATTCATTTTGCTTTATGATGTTATGAATATCTGACAAAGTTTCATATTTGAGAAAATATCAAGAAAGATTGCTCTCGAGCTTGAAGTCCCTACTCTCTCAAGAAAGTAACAAGATATACATTTACGAAAATAAAAGAGTGTTTTAAGCACATTTTGAAGGTTACTCCAAGAAAACCTAGAAAGTTACTTGAATGTAATGAGTTGCCCTAAATATTGTAACACGCTAGAGCGTAATATAATATTTATATTATTAGTGTATAATTAAAATACATTTGAAAACAAATTGAATATAAAAAATAATATTATAAATAAAAAAAAGATTATTATATACACAACTTGAATTATACATTTTAAAAAAATATATTCCTAAATTATGTTATAAATTTAAGTGAAATTATCTTATTACACATTTTAGATTAAAATCTTTCAAATATTTAATATTATTAACATTCATAATTGAATATATAATATAGGTGTCTAAATAAATATACTTAATACCCAATTTATATTTTTTAATAATATCATAGAAAATATCATGATATTTATTAAAAAAAATCAATGAGATGATGAAATTAGAAAAGGTATACAAATATAATTAAAATATTATATCTTACTAAATTTTTGATTTAAAATACGAAAATAATTAGTAATATATTGAACAAATAATTAAATACCTAGAACAATAGTATCACACGTTTAAATTGTAAAATTCAAATATAACTGTATTTTAAAAATTGATCGAAAAAATAATTATTAAAAGTCTGTTTCAATATATTAATATATGGTGATATAATGAAATAATTTTCTCTCAAAATAATGAAGTAAATATATTCATTACTACATGCATCACACTAACGATGCAATGCAATGAAATTATAATACACTTATTAATCATAACTAGTATTTTGACCCGTACGTTCACGAAAATAATTGTTTAATTTTATTTGAATTATTAATTAATTTATAATTATAAATATATTTGTGTAAAGATGAATTAAAATATATAATTTGGATGATGAAACTCCTTTGAAATCAGAAGATTCCTCGTATAATAATTTACTTAGTAAAAATATAAATCACAACAATCACTCTTTCAATGCAAAATTACTCCTTGCTAGCACCGCGATATATAACGTGGAGAAAGAGAGATAGATATAAAAGAAATTCATGCATGCATGCACGTGGGATCAGCTTTTTCCAAATAAAACCGATAAATGAAAATTTTGTTACTTTTTTCTTAGTTTTATGTATTTTGTTGCTTAATAAAGTAATAGTTACTTTTCAATTTTTTTACCAACTTTTGGTTTCGCTCTAAAGATATTTAAAAAACTAGTAATTAACAACTGTAATGTAACTAACTGTTAAAATAACTGTTTTAATAACCGTTTATGTATATATATAGATATAGATTTATTGATAATGCAAAAGGAGCAAAACTGCAATTTGATGTACTCATGCAATTCTCAGTTCATCACTGCCAGTATTCAATTCATTAATCTCAGCACGCAGAAACTCGATCTAGCTAGTTTTCAAAGTACTCTACTCAGGGGAAGGAATAAATTCGATTGTTTTCAAGTTTGCTTATTGAGATTGGGAACACTGGAACTTACAACTGTCCTTTCTGGTCTTAACATGGTACAGCTGCTGGCTGCTGCAAAAAGAATGGGGAAAACAGTTGACTATACCAGCACTGTTGTGCGGTTTATGCAGGTAATATATGATTTATATGTATTCAAACAATGGACATGTACCATTTAGTTATGAACTATTGTCTTTGATATCTGGATGTAGTCATCTTTGTTCCATTGTTTGGCAGATTCGCATGTTTCAGCGGGACTCAGAGGATAGGACAGTATTGCAAGCAACGCCCGCAGCAGCTATTGATGTATGGGCTAGCTCTCACTCAGGACACACACTTAATTAGCTATTTTAATTTAAAGCTTTGTTTCATTTGTCCTTAGATAATCATATATTCATCTGCATACTTGACACTAATTGCCGTTGTTTCCGTCTTGCAGATGTTGCCTACTGTTGCTTACTTAGATAACCCGTCTATTAACTTTGCAACAAAGTTCGTTCATTCGTCATTATACAAAAATAGCTCTTCTATCAATAAAGTTTTGGTGAGTTGAGAAACCAATCTTCATTTCTTGACTCATCTATATACGTACTTTTAATTTCAGTTTCGGTGTTATGAGTTTGGATCCAAATTTGTTGGCAGTGGAGTCCCAGTGGGAGACGTCTTATCAGTGGATCTCAAAGTGGGGAGTTCACTATGCGGAATGGCCAATCTTTCAATTTTGAAATGATAATGCAGGTATTATAAACTATATATATAGCTGCTTCATGCTGAAGAGAGATGCATGTATGAGAAATTTGTGAAGTTGTAGGCTCATGAGAAAGCAGTCAGATCTATGATATGGAGTTATAATGAGAACTGGGTGGTCAGCGGTGATGATGGTGGTCATATAAAGTAAGTCTTGTCTTGGTTTGGCAAAGCAAATGATATCAACATCTGAGTCATTAGTAAGGTTTAAAAATTGATCCTACCTTGTTGCAGGTACTGGCAAGATACTATGAAGAATTTGAAAGCTATTAAAACTGCTCATAAAGAATCAGTTCGTGGCTTGAGGTATGATTTTTTGGTAATGCTGGTCACGTGGTGTAGCTTTGCCTCTCTTGCCACATCATTAGCCTTTTTAGATAATCATTCCCTGACCAGTTTCTGTAGGACGGATTTGAAGTTTTGCTCCTGTTCTGATGACGCTACAGTCAAAGTTTGGGACTTCGCTAGGGGCCAAGAGGAAACCTCATTATCCGGTAATGTATGCCACTCAAATGAACCAAACAGTGCATGCTGTAAACTAAGAATTTCTTCTTCTTCTTCTTCTTCTTCTTTTGAACTCAGGCAGGCCATGGTTGGGATGTGAAGTGTGTTGACTGGCATCCTACCAACTCATTATTAGTTTCTGGTGCGTGCTATATTTGTTATACACTTATAATATAAGATCGACTTCATTTATCCTTTTTATGGGCTTTCCCTAATCCTAGGTGGGAAAGACAATCTTGTCAAACTCTGGGATGCCAGGTCTGGAAAGGACCTCTCTTCATTGTAGGTTACATTCTTCCTTAAGTGCAATGATAGCTCTTGCTGAACCATGCATATATCTGAATCCAATACAAGAATCATTGTTCTATTACAGCCATGGCCACAACAATACTGTACTTTGTGTGAAATGGAATCAAAATGGTAACTGGGTTTTAACATCTTCCAAGGATCAAATAATCAAGGCAAGCTTAATCTATTTAATTCTGGTTGCATCAACATCCATCTTAGGTATTCATTCCTATTATGTTCGCAGCTTTATGATATACGGGCTATGAAGGAGTTGGAATCATTTCGTGGACATCGAAGTGACGTCACTGGTATGGAAGTTCATATCATTGTTTGCATCAAAGGTCGATCTACTTATGATACTTTTAGTGTTGCAGCATTGGGTTGGCACCCATTTCACGAGGAGTATTTTGTTAGTGGTAGTTTTGAGGGATTAATATTCCATTGGCTAGTTGGGTAAAGTCTTTATCTTTCTTCCTACAATATTATCCGGTAATTGGTTATGAACAAGTTATTTTCTGGTGACAGGCATGGAAGACCCCAGGTTGAGAGACGGAATGCGCATGATAGCAGTGTTTGGGACCTTGCGTGGCATCCCATAGGCTACCTCCTTTGCAGGTATTCATTTATCTATTCAGACTGTAGTTTGTGTAAGGAATGCATGTAGTTACACTTAGAATGGTTTTACCTATTGAGCAGGTGCTGCATGCTCTATATGCACTGACTCCAACTCAATATGTTAATTGATGAGATTATTTTTGTGCAGCGGTGGCAATGATCACAGAACAAAGTTTTGGTGCAGAAATAGACCCGGGGAGGAGCCAGCCCGAAATAAGAAGAATAAGGGACAAAATCAAGGTCTTGACTCAGATCTTTCTTTTCACAAGTATTATCTATTTTATTTTACTGCTTCTCAGTTTGTTCAGCAGCGATCTATCATTTTGCAAGCAGCTACAAGTCCTGGACCATTTGGGTGTGGGTTGGGTCGTAATGAAGGAATAATCCCAGGGATTGGAGCTGCTGTGCCTCTTATGGATTCATCTGCTCAAGGAGGTCAGAAGCTGCCTATGTCAGTTTCAGGGCCACCTCCTCCTCTTCCACCCGGTCCACATCCGTCTCTTCTGGCTGCAGGCAAACAACCTCCTTCCCATCTGCCTTTGTTGCCACATCCTCACTCTTCTTTATCTCGTCCTCCGCCCCAGCTACAGCCGCTTAATACATCTTCAAATTCACCTTCTTCTTCAATGCCAATGCCTGGTCAGATGGAATGTAAAATATCTCCATTTCTACATTTAGATCGGAGCTGCCTGCTCAACTGACACTGCTTCTTTGATTTTAGGGGATGCAGCAAGCCCATTTCACGCCAATGAACCCAATGTTCCAACCTGGGCAGATGCCAATCATGCCTGGAAATAATCCTTACCAGGTGCGGTGCGATTATTATTTTAATAAATGAGGGAGTTTTCCTATTAACATATACAATCAACCTCCAGTTTCTTGTTCCTTGCCCATGTCCATGTGTCTTAGTAATTGGAGACAATTTTTGTGCAGTCTGGAAATCCATCAAATTACAATCTTCAATCTGGGATGCCTCCACCACTGCCCCCAGGCCCCCCTCCACATCATCAAGCTCCTCACTAGTCACAAGAAGATCAATTTTATGTCTCTAGAAAAGAAAATTCTGATGAGCTACGTGAATACATATGAGATGCAACTCGTGTTTCATGTATTTGGAATTGAAATTGTTCTCTCCCTTTTTTTTTATCAATAAGCATTTTAAGATTTGATTCTTAATGCTATGTGCATTGGACAACCCATAAATCATTAAAATTTGCCTAAGACGATAATTTTAAATTTGTGACAAGTTTGTGCAATGAAGTCAGCTACCCAAGGTTGATGGGAAGTCAATCAAAAGTGGTTGATTTGATTCTAGAAATCAATTAAAAACAAGGCCCAAATCCTCACCATATCAATAATTGAGATTGTGTTAAGATTTGCTTCACTTTATTTATAACATATAATTACTAAATAGTACAGATACATGCCTTCTCTTCTTGATCAATTTATCTGTCAATGCGTTAAAAAATTGAGGAATATACACACACACACACATAAAAGTATCGGTACAAATATTGGGTTTAATATTTTTAGGTGCTTTTGCAAATAAACCAAGAAATTCATAAATGCGAAATATGCCTCTTTTGCAAATATATATACATAAATGAAACTGCATCTCTATAATTAGCCCAACCTCCAGAAACATTGTATACTACTAACAAGAAAATGAATCAAAATCTCCATACTAAATGGATAAATCAAAAAACAAAACAAAAAAAAAAGTTTCATTGCAGTGATTCTTCCAATTGGTCATCATCATGATTTAATCTTGACCTTAACCTATCTGGAGAGAGGCATTCTTGAGCAGGCTTTCTCTTATTAATATTTGGCTTATTATTGTTATTGTTTTTGCCTCTCATTAAATGTGGCCTTAGCTTATTTACATCTGATTGTTGAACTGGTTTGAGGAAGAACTCTTCTGCACCTTCCTCTAAGCAACTGTTGATTCTTGATGGCACATTTTCTGATGACATTATCACTACTGGAATATCTTTCAAAGAAGTTGATTTCTGCACATTTTAAAGAACACATATATTAGTTTAGACTTTAGATCATTAGGGTTTCTTGATATATAATGTAGTGTGTTGAAGAATATGGATTTAGAGTAATTAAGTACCTTGATCTTTCTAAGGAGATCATAGCCGGTTATTGCAGGCATACTGTAATCCGTGATGATCAAGTTTACTTCAACTCTCTGTAGATAAAAATCAAAAAATAGAGATCAATATTAGTTGGTTTTGGGAGTTTTAATAATAAATGGGTAAAAGCTAAAATACTAGTTTAATAAAGAAAAGATAAAAAATACCTAATTAAAAAATAAATACACTCTTTGCTATCATATAATTAAGTTTACATTAGAAAATCCATCATGCATGAAATTCCTCTTATAACAAGTGTTTTTTTATCTCTATTTTATGAAAATGGTAATTTTATCTATTAATCCTTAACCTTAATAAATAGTTAAAAAAACATTTAATAAGATGGGAAAAAGGAAGAAAGAGCATACATGGTGATTGTGGGAGTTTGGGAAGGTATTAGTATTTAAATTTGAATCATTATCATCATCATCTTCATCTTCAAGCAATCCCAAGAATTCAAGAGCCTTGACTCCAGATTCCACTGCAGTAACTGCACAAACAACACCAACAAAAATCAGACATGTACAAAATCAATAAAATAAACAAGAAGGCATAAATTAAAAAACAATGAGAATTATTTATCGACTGATCACCTTGATAAGAAGAAGTCTTTAGGAGTCTCTCTATCAGCTTCCTATCAATGATGCTATCATCAACTGCTAGCACATGAAACTGTGTGTCATTCATCATTCTTGATTTTGATAATTATGTTTGATTATGAGGAAAAGAGACTATTGAAGTGAAGAATGATGCTTCAAATGTGATGTGGAGATGAGGAATGAATGTGGTTACATTATATATGAGGATAGGTTTGAAGAGGAAAGAGATACTTGAAGATATGAACAGATTGGAGAGATCAGAAATGTGATTCAGAATCTTGATGATTTCTCTAAGTTGATATTTGAATTGCAGAAGAAGCAATGAACTTTCTTTAGTATTTGATTTGATTTTTTCTTTTTGAAATAGTGCAGAGGATCTTGGATTTGATATAAAATAATTGATTCTATGTCTCTTTGGAAACCCTATGGCTACACAATATTGTTGCTTCTTTCTTCACCTTTTCAATTCTTATTATAATTACTGTTCATAATAGTTTTGACTTGCATTTGTTTATATTTTAATACGACCTTATTACATATTGTTTGAAAATGACTATTAATGGCACGACTTTAGTAAATATTTTTGGGTGGGAATACTTTTTTCTATACCCTAAGATAGAATTACATGTGTAATATTCTGATAAAGATATAATATTGTGCGATTTTGTTATATGTATAGACCAAGTCTCTAAATATATGTATTAATTTGGATTTTTGTAAAAGTGAATATGTAACGTGACATAATAATGATTTATTTCTATTCTGGGTTTAATTTATAATCTCTGTAGATATTTAAATATGCTAATACACTAAACTACAAAAGTTTGGATATAGGCATATTTGTAGTAAATAATATTTACGATTTTACTCAATTACTTTGTAGAAAATTAGAGAATGTATTTTTTATATTTATGTATTCTATTTTCGTCTTGGTACATTTTTTACTTTGAGAAATTAAAAGTGTAGGGTTTAATCAAAAGTCTTGACGAATTATGTATGGCCCAATAAAGAGAATTCGGCCCAATAAAGATTAATGGAGTCATCAAACCGTTACTATGTATTATAGTGTTCTAAGCCTAATTTAATATTTAGGTTATTGTACTTTCTTAACTTTACAACACAATAATTATACAAATAATGCAATAATAAATCATGGTAGTTAATAGTTATTAGTTGAATTTAATATGCTGACAAAATAACAAAATTACAAATCTACTTTGGAAAAAACTAGTTAGTTTGGTGTCCGTATTTGATTGGCCAGATCATATCATTTCACCGATCAGAATCATTAATTAGAATCAACTAGTTAGTTTGGCGTCCGTACTTGTTTTACCTTTTTTCTAGTTACAATCATTAATTAATAAAATGATATGATTTGTCGAACCAGATTACAAATATTTTTAATCGGTTGATATGTGAACCATATTACAAATTGGAAGATTACATAATGGTGCAAGATTTACCATATTACCCTTTTAGCGTCCGTACTTACTTTCCCTTTTTTCAATTACAATCATTAACTAATAAAATGATATGATCTGTCGAATCAGATTACAAATATTTTTAATTACAAAATGATGCAAAATTTATCATATTACCCTTTTAGCGTCCATACTTAATTTTCTTTTTTTCCAATTATAATCATTAACTGATAAAAAATAAGATACGTCGAATCAGATTACAAATATTTTTAATCTAACCACATTATAAATTGAAAGATTACAAAATGGTGCAAAATTTACCATATAACCCTTTAAGAGCTCTAAGGCTTTGTTAATGGTGGGAAAAAAAGAACATCGAATTTTGAAAATACTCATACACACAGCATGCCAGAATCGAAATGTCGTTAATGCCCTCCACGACCATGATATATCCCTAAACCACTAAGCATTCTTTACTTTTAATCTCTGATGTTTCGAAAGGGTAATATGGTAAATTCGGGACTCACAAGCAACAAGCCACAACATCAGTCCTTGCTGACTTCCCAAACATTTCCACTTGAGTGAAATGACTTTATTTATTTATGTATTCCCTTTTTTAATTTATAAAAACAACAAAAAGTGTTGCAAAATTACTGACCCACACAAAATTATTATAGTCAGTAAAAAAAAATAAAAAATAAAAAAATTTCACCTTCAAACTCCGAACTCCAAAGCCCTTTTTCACTGCATGCAGAATTGAATTGAAGAATCCCTATTCTTCGCTAAAACCCCCTTTTGAGTCTCACTCTCTATTTTTAGCTCACTTAACTCCAAAAAACCAGTGCACTGACACACTGGTTCCAGGTGAGAGGGTTCCATTTGTGGGTTTTTTTTCCTTTTTTTCTTGAGTGGGTGGGCTTTAAATTTGAAGCCGCATTTGAAGAAGAGGATTTTCGTTGTGCCGCATTTGGCTAATTTGGAAAGTAAGTAAGAGTTTCTACTTGTTCTTCTATTTATGCATTTAGCTGTGTATTTCTTTCGGGTGATTTTGTTGATGGGTTTGTTGTTTATTTTATTATTATTATTATTTTTTGTAATGGGTTCGGGGATTTTGGTCTTCATATAATGCTTTTGAATTCTTCCGTTTCGTTTCCGATTTGTTTTTTCTGTCGGAGGTGGGGAAAAGAGGCCTTCTGCTTGGCGGCTCTTTCGAAATTGCGAATGTGTTTTGGGTTTGTTGTTGTAGATGCTAATTGCTAAGCTTAGTGAAAGAGACGAGGTGCAAGGCTCACACTGTGTATTTGTTCGTGTAGACATGTGAACCGTATGTGTAGGATCGGTTAAACCCCTGTGTTTTCTGTATGCATGTGCAGTTTTGGCTTCAAATTGAACAAATTTGATGATTCCCACTTATTTTTGGCAAGAATGGGAGGGGACTTTTGAGACGTTTAATCTGCATCTCCTTAAATCACATGTAAAAGTACTATCATTGTTGTTGTGTATATGCGCGCGCTCTTTCTAAAAGCATTGAGCTCCAGTGATTGCTCAAGTTATTATTTTCCTTTCTTTATGTCTCTTTTAAGTATGTAATTCAACCGTTTATAATGTTTTTTGTGTTCCGGTTACACTCAGTTTGCTTTGTTCAGTGATAATTTTTCTGCAACGGAGATCGTGAGCATTTGACGATTAATTCTCTCTCTCTTGCTGTAAGCTTTTCTTTATTGACTACTGAAAGTTAAAATGCTGCGTAAGATTAAAATAAGCTCTTTTTTATAGAAGTGGAAGTATGATTTCGTATTTGGCAATAATGAACGCGATACCTTTATATAATTTGTCTACTTTAGGTTCTTGAAAGGAGTTGCAGATCTTTTAGAGAAGGTAAAGAGGGATTCATATGGGTTGATATTGATTGGAACTCCCAGCTCAGTCTTGTTGCTTCCCATCCTGGCATCATATTTCTTACTATATCATCAACCTTTTTGTCCAGTTTTCCACCGTAAATGGTTTATGCTTGCCGTCCTGGAATTCACACTTTCTGCATAATTACGGCACTCTGATACAGGTACTAATTTGGGTACTTTTCTTTTGTCGTGTCTTGTGTCATCTAATTGATTTTTAACATTTAGTACGTGTAATTCTAAATATTGAACATCATTTTGCTTCTGTTGTTTTAGCTCTTATAGTTTGAATTAATGATGGGCTGAATCATCTATTTTATGAAAGATTACTCAGATCAGACTTTCTTTTTTGTTTCAGCGCCACGCAGTTGGAGTTAATGGAAGTCCCTTCAGCACCCACAGCATTTGAGGCAAATATAAAAGGAATTAGATTTGCTTTGGCAACTCGTCAAGAGATCGTAAGCAAATAGTACACTTTAACTTTCAGCTTGCTTGATTTATGACCATGATTTTCTTGATAGAAAAGGTGCAATACAGAAAATTTCACCCGATAAATATCAAAATATTGCACTGTTTTTAATATCTGCCATCCTATGGAAAACATTATATGCAGATTGTGCTTGAGGTCATAAAGAGATTTCAGTACAATTTCCTTGTTTATTATGATGAATATAAATATTTGAAGCCTATCAAGAAGAAAACTAGAAAAATACTTTAGCATAAAACGGGTTATATTTTATTGTAGATTATCATAATGGTCTATGCTTTTTCATGGAAATTGGAGGAACATTTGATTGTGTTTCTATCTTTCATGGACAGAGTAAGGCATCAATTAGCGACTGCCCTATCAGTCATGCTAGTCAACTTACTAATCCTTTTCTTGGTCTGCCACTTGAAACCGGCAAATGTGAGTCCTGCGGTACGGGTGAAGCCGGACAATGTGAAGGTATACTAATCCATTGATCAAGTTTTGACTTATATGAATGAATGAGAAGGACGTATATCATGTTATATCATATCATTTACTTCACATATTTGACAACTGAATTTCTTTAACACCATTCTTGATGTTTCAGGCCATTTTGGGTACATCGAGTTGCCAACTCCTATATACCATCCTGATCATGTTAGTGAGCTGAAAAGGATGTTGAGCCTCTTGTGCTTGAGGTGCTTGAAATTCAAGAATAGTAAGGTATTACAAACCAAACAAGCTTGTCTCCACTTATTTATGCTTAGTTGCTTGTTGGAAAGATTTGTCTCACAAGATATGTTTGTTTCTCTTGTGAATTTGAAGTGTTTTTCAGTACCCATTTAATGTATGCCATATCTTATTTGTAAAGGCTTTACCAAGTAGTAGTGAAATCTCCAAGTCCATTTAGGTTCAGTTGCAAGATATGGATAAAATCTCTCACTCACAATGGTTGATGCTTTAGATTGGTTCAACTTTTCTTGAGATTGTATTTGTTGGGCCAGATACCAAGTTTATCAGTAGATTTTTCTATTATTTTCTTTCAAAGAAGTAAGATTGAGGAACTTTCTGAAACTGTTTGTATTGTGTCCTATTAATTCCACTGATATGAATAGTATCTTGCTCATCATGTTCAGGTGAAAAAAGCTGGTGTCATTGAAAGGATGATATCTTGCTGCGAGGTATTTTCTTACGCTTACTCTTATATACAAGATAAGTGCAATACATACTAGCATGCTCTGCATGGCTGTCATAACAACCTCAGTATTTCTTACATAGTTCAAGAAGTTCAAAGTTTCCTCCCAATATGAGTGGTAGTCTCTTCTTGTGTTAAATAAGTGAAAGAACTGTGATATCAAATTCAAAACAGTATACTGAAAACTGTAATGTATAGAAGGCAGGTAAATCATAATCTGAAGAATAGATGGCAGATAAATCATGCTAGTGCCAGAAACTCAGAGTGATTTGCTTTAGTTTTGCATCAGTGACAAACTATTCGGAACATAATCCTTGTCGTGCCTCAAGTTGCTAATGTATCTGCAGGAAACCTCACAAGTCTCTGTTAATGAAGCCAAGACTACTGATGGGGCTCACTATTTGGAGCTGAAAATACCAAAATCCAAATTTCAACATGGATCCTGGAATTTCTTGGAAAAATTTGGATTTCGTTATGGAGATATGTATTCTCGGCCATTGCTTGCTTCTGAGGTTGTGCCTATGAAGCTCAATTTGACTGTTGTAGCATACGTGTTAAATTCTTAAATGATTTATCATTATTTGTCTGTATTTGGTCTAATAGCACACCATGCCAATTGCCTAACAACATTTTCGGAATGGAAACTGAGAAAAACTGTCATTTGGAATACTCTTATGGCTTGTTTTATTTCAAGAAGTAGCTGCCAGTTTTATTGTTAATTTCACCAATTGACTACTTTTACGTGAACATAAAGTATTCTGATCAAGAGAAGAGTACAAACCAAACAAAGAATTTAAGAAACTTAGTTTAGATTAATCTTAGTGTTCATTGCTTCTGAACAAATTTGACAGTGGTTTCAATCTTCCTTGATTATATCAGAGTGAGCTCAAATTCTCCTGTGAAGGGCCAAACAACAAAGAAAATATTGTTGTTGATATTTTTCTTTCTCGTTGATAAAATATGTCAACTTAGAGGCTAAAAATCTTATTTGTTGCTAATTGATGTGCAACATCCTTGCTCAGATGATAAAAGTCTTAGTTACTGCTGATTTGGTTTATTCTTTATTCTTGACAACTATAAGGTGGTGGCAATACTAAGAAAAATCCCCAAGGAGACTAAAAAGAAGCTCTCTTCCAGGGGTTACTTCCCTCAAGATGGTTATATCCTCCAGCATTTACCAGTTCCCCCCAACTGTTTGTCGGTGCCTGATATATCTGATGGAATCAGTACAATGTCTACGGTTAGTTTTTTTTCTTCCTAAAATACTATTCACCTTTAGACCTTATCTTATCTGTGTGTTGGCTGTTGGCTGATTGTTCTGATCTGTAAATTTTCAGGATTATTCTATAACATTGCTTAAAAAGGTCTTGAGACAAGTAGAGATCATAAAAAATTCAAGGTCTGGGATGCCAAATTTTGAGTCTCAGGAAATTGAAGCCAATGATTTGCAAGCAACTGTGTCTGAGTATTTTATTTATAGGGGCACCGGCAAGGTATTTGTCTTTTTCTTGAACATATGGGAAATGTTCTTTTCAACTTTCCACCTAGGCTGCACTTGGGTTTTATTAGTATCTCTTTATCTTTCTGTTGGAGAATTTGGATCCAGCTAATTGACTTGTTTACTGCAATGCAACATTGTGCTGGGCCATCTCAGTGGTGATTTGATAGCATTGTTGTTTCGTATTCAATACATCAATCTGTAACGTCTCCTTTGCATGAAAGACACCAGCATCCACCTGATGATTTGTTTCATTATCACTGATGTCCTTTTTAGTTCTATCATAGTAATTAAATTCTGGCTAAAATGCTGATATTGCAGCTCTGTTATGATTTACAGGCATCTCGTGATGTAGATGGTCGCTTTGGAGTCCACAAGGAGGAAAGTGCATCATCTACCAAGGCCTGGCTCGAGAAGATGAAGACCTTATTTATAAGGAAAGGATCTGGGTTTTCTTCTAGAAGTGTGATAACTGGCGACCCATTTAAAGGAGTGTCAGAGATTGGGTTGCCATTTGAGATAGCTCAGAAGATTACTTTTGAGGAGCGTGTGAATCAGCACAACATGGCATTTTTACAGAAGCTGGTGGATGAAAAGCTCTGCTTGACATACACGGATGGTCATTCGACTTATTCACTTAGGGAAGGCTCGAAAGGGCATACATTCCTGAGACCGGGTCAAGTCGTGCATCGGAGGATAATGGATGGTGATATTGTCTTCATTAATAGACCACCGACCACACACAAGCATTCTCTTCAAGCTCTATCCGTCTACATTCACGACGATCATACAGTCAAGATCAATCCACTTATATGTGGTCCACTGAGTGCAGATTTCGACGGGGATTGCATACATTTGTTTTATCCCCAGTCACTGGAAGCTAAAGCGGAGGTGGTAGAGCTCTTCTCGGTGGAGAAACAGCTACTTAGCTCCCACACTGGAAATTTCAACTTGCAGCTGGCAACTGACTCACTCCTTTCGCTCAAGTTGCTTTTTAGAAAGCATTTATTGGGACGAGCAGCAGCACAACAGCTAGCGATGTTTTTGCCAGAGATGTTACCTGGACCTGCAGTGATGAAGTCCACAAATGGACCTCTTTGGACTGCATCACAGATTCTGCAGTCCACCTTGCCTCCTTCCTTCAACTGTTCTGGAGAGAGACACCTCATATCCAAAAGCGAGGTGTCATATCTTGATTACTCTAGGGAGGTCATGGCTTCAATCCTCAATGACATGGTCACTTCCCTTTTCTTCTTGAAGGGACCAAACGAGGTTTTGAGGTTCTTCAATGCGGTTCAGCCTTTATCTATGGAGAGTCTTCAGAAGGAGGGCTTTAGTGTAAGTTTGAAGGACTTTTTCCTGACTCGGGATGTTCTGGAAGATATACAGAAAGAAATTCTAAAGTGTAGGCCATTGCTGTGTCAACTGCGAACTTCATACAGTGAATCAGTTGCCTTGCAATTGGATAGTTTCTTACGTGGTGTGAAGATCCCTGTTGCTAACTTCATACGTGAATCTTCAGCAATTGGTGACCTCATAGATTCCAAAAGTGAATCTGCTTTGAGCAAGGTGGTTCAGCAAATTGGCTTTCTGGGAATTCAGATATCAGATAAGGGGAAGTTCTATACCGAGGCTTTGGTCAAGGACATGTCATCTCTCTTTCAAATGAAGTACCCTTCTTATGATGACAGCCCTTATGAAGAATTTGGCTTGGTTGGGAGACCTCTCTTTAGAGGACTGGACCCCTATCAGGAAATGGTTCATTCAATCTCCAGCAGAGAGGTGATTGTGCGTTCTAGCCGAGGATTAACTGAACCGGGGACTCTATTCAAAAATCTGATGGCTATCCTCAGAGATGTGGTGATATGTTATGATGGCACTGTGAGAAATATGTGCAGCAACTCTATTGTCCAATTTGAGTATGGAGTTAACACTGCCAACATTGCAAGTGAGTTCTGTGCTGGTGACCCAGTTGGAGTTTTAGCTGCAACTGCCATGTCCAATCCTGCATACAAGGCTGTGCTGGATTCTTCTCCAAGTAGCAACTCTTCCTGGGACATGATGAAGGTAATTATAGTTTTAAGGTGACAAACATGATCATTTGACTATACTTATCTTCTTTATTATGACTTTTGACAGAATGTTCTAATAAATGTATATTTCAATTCAGGAAATTCTACTGTGCAAAGTTGGCTTCAAGAATGATATTGCTGACCGGCGGGTGCTTTTATATCTAAATAGTTGTGATTGCGGCAGAAAGCATTGCCAAGAAAGTGCTGCTCTCATAGTCAAGAATCACTTGAAGAAAGTTAGTCTTAAGGAAGCAGCTACAGAATTCCTGATAGAGTATCTCTCTCACTCTTTCTATTTCACAATACTCAATAGTTTTTTGAAGTATTAACCCATCCCACTAGATCAAATAGCCTTTGATAAACAATAATTAGAATATTGATTGATCATGCCTTAGCATCTTCAACTAGGCCGCTTTAATCCTTCACCTACTATATGATCCATGCACCTGGGGAAAGGGAAGGATTTAATTCAAGTTACTGGCAATTCATTTTTATTGTGCTTCTTTTAACAGATATAGATCTTTATTGGTGCATGAGAGTTATGATGTCAGTTCAGGCCTTCTTGTTGGTCATATTCATCTGAACAAGGTAAACACTTTATTCCCTGCATTTTAAATGTAGATATTTTATATAATGTTGCATATTTGTTAGAATTTTGTCTCTGACGCTTTACATTTCACGACTGATGAACAGGACATGTTGATGGAATCAAATATAACCATGGATGATATTCTTGAAAGATGTCAGGACACAATCAATCTAAATAGGAAGAAGAAGAAAATTGGCAATCTGTTCAAGAGAATTGATTTATCTTCCAGGTTAGTTTTGGTTGCTGAAAATGCAATCGTTGCCTGTTGGTTACGTCATTGTTTAGTTCATATTGCAATTAGCCCCATTAGAAATATAGGTCATTCCTCTTAGTACCAATATGCAGCATGTATTTTCTATAATTTAAAAAATAGGGTTGGTCTGGTCACAACTTTGCACTTTGCATGATTGCATTGCTATCAACTATTTGTTTATACATAATTCTGATTATTTTTCCTTTTTATTATAATTATTTGTCTCTTGAAAAGAAAGGATAATATTCTTTCTGCAGACTAAAATATTGATTGCTTGTATTCTGTTTTTATAAAAGTAATAGATGCATACTTCATGCAAGGGTTTGCTAAACTATCATGTTCAATTATTTCTTAAAACAGAATTACGTATGTTCTTGTACAATGTACTTCCTTGCAGTGAATGCTGTTCTTTTTGCCAATCTTCCAAAAGCCAATGGACTCATGCTCCTTGTATCCAGTTTACTTTGCAAGGGGAAAGTGGTGATCTCCTAGAGACAGCTTCAGATTTCCTAACTGTTACAGTTTGCCCAGTGCTTTTGCAAACGGTCATTAAAGGTGTTTCACATATTTGCTTTCTCATATCTTTTAAGTGAACATGCTTGACTTTTCCTGATGTTGTTGTTTGTCTTTTTAGAAGTTTTACTTTGTTAGCAATGCAAATATAATCTTAAATGAACTTAAATGTGGTTACAACTGTACAGGTGATCCTAGGGTTTCAGCTGCTAAACTGATATGGATTAGTCCCGATACTGCTACCTGGATCAGGAGCCCATGTAAAAGCCCGGAGGGTGAATTGGCTGTGGATATAACTCTTGAGAAGGAAGCTGTAATAAAGAGTGGAGATGCATGGAGAGTTGTGATGGATTCCTGTCTCCCCGTCTTCCATTTGGTTGATGCTCAACGCTCCATCCCGTATGCAATAAAGCAAGTAGAAGATCTGCTTGGTATATCTTGTGCATTTGAGCAGGCTGTACAGGTATCATTTACTGATAGTTTGCTACTGTCCAATCCTATCAGTTTTATCGTGCTGACTATTTGTTTAGGCTCCATGTACCTATTTTTTTTTTTCTCCATGCACCTATCTTGTCTGTCAAGTTAGTTTATTAATTAAAAAGGTCTTTAATTTTCTAAAGAATTAATTAAATTTTGTACCTTGTGCAGCGTTTGTCTACATCTGTGACTATGGTTACAAAAGGAGTGCTCAAGGACCATCTTCTTTTGCTGGGTAATAGCATGACATGTGCTGGAACATTGATTGGTTTTAATGCTGGTGGTATTAAGTCTCTGTCTAAAGCACTTGGCGTTCAAGTACCATTCATGAATGCAACATTATTTGTAAGTAGTCTTAATTGTTCTACCATGTCTTTAACTCTTCCTTTGAGCTGTCACCGTAATAATGTTTATGTTATCCTATTTTCAGACCCCTAGAAAATGCTTTGAAAAAGCAGCTGAAAAATGCAATGTTGATAATTTGTCAAGCATTGTTGGTTCCTGTGCCTGGGGAAAACATGTCTCTGTAGGAACTGGATCTCCTTTCGAGATCATTTGGGGGACCAAAAATGTATGGTAACTGTATATCTTCTTCCAACCAATCCTTCTGATGAGATTTTTTCTGGTAGCTGATTTATGTTTCAATTTCTTTCTTAGGTTGACATGATGGTGGATGAGGAAATGGACGTGTACAATTTCCTCCGCATGGTGAATAGCTCAAAGTTGGAAGATACTGGTACCAGTTGCTTGGGAGCAGAAATTGAAGATCTGGACCAGGATGAATATGTGGATTTTGATATGTCTCCGGTGCGAGAGTCTGGTGCAGAGAAGCCCACTTTTGAGGATGGATTTGACTTTGGTCTTGATAGAGATGACAACAATGGCATATCCAAGGAGGTAAATATATCCGAAAAGTTGTAGCATGTGGCAAAGAGACTAATATGGAAACCCCCTTGTATTAGCAGTGAAGCTGATTGATTAGATCTGTTTGCTTGCTCATGCAATATGATTCCACCTTTATCGATTATGTATTAATTGTTATTTGCCTAGGCTATGTCATACTGCTTCTTTTTTCTCATTCCTGGTAGAAGAACTGGAAGGGGTCAATCTCTGTAACTCTAGTTTTCAATTCTTCATAGGCTTCTCTATTTTCAGCTTTAGTATCTGCAACTAGCTAGTATTTCAGATCCACATGTTATTAGGCTTGAGAGAAAAAATATTTAATTTTGATTGGAGTTGTCCGATCCCCTAATCATTATACCCACATGTTCATCTACATGTAAAGTTGATGGCTTAGTTCTGAAATATTGTCTTTGTTGTGTTTGTGTCTCTGTGACTGAGCCGCCATACCTAGTCAGTTTAATTGAATTGTTCATCTTGAACTCTTAAAGTTAATCTTTTATGCACAGGATGATGGGGGATGGTCTTCTTGGGGTAAAAAGCCTGACTCAGAGGTAAGTGATTGGGACCAAAAAGTTGGTTCTGGTGGAGGAGCTTGGGGGAAGGAGGACCAGAATAAGTGGGGGGCAGCCACAACAGACGATAGGAGCAATAATGCTGACCAGAGCTCTTGGGGTGAAGAAGGTAAAAGTAATTCAGCATGGGACAAGAAAGTGGATTCTGGGAGTAAGTCAGAGGCAAGTGGTTGGGGTAAAATAGTTGATTCTGAAGAAAACGGTTGGGGGAAGAAAGCTGAAGAAAGCAATTGGGGAAAAAAAGTGGATTCTGGTGGTGGAGCTT